>JACEGR010001341.1:0-173943 GCA_014170235.1 Listronotus bonariensis
GGTGAGTTGGGGCAAGAGCGATTATGGGGCAAGAGCGACAACTAACTTTAAAAATCAAACTATGTACAATAATGCCAATTTATGTACAATAACTAAATCCTGCAACGCTTGGCAACAGCGCGTACTAGTATCTGAAACGAAGCGGCCCGAATTATTTCTTCAATCGGTTCTTGTCTGCGGTTGGGACTGTTATGCTAGTTAAACGAGTACACGTGTCTTTTTTGAAATCGATTTCCGTCCAACATTTTTTGTGAAAATTTATGATTGACATATTTAAGGTAAGTCTGTTGGTGCATATATTGTCATTTGATATTGCTTGTTTTGTTTTCTTATGCAGTTTTTAATTTAGAGTTATGGTCGCACTTGCCCCTCCTAAAATACGCTACGGGGCAAGTGCACCTTTGCTGGTGGGGCAAGTGCGTTTTTTGGTCGCACTTGCCCCATACTGAATTCTTTTATTAAAAGTAAGTATTTTTGTCTTTTTCTTTTTAGATAATAAAATATGGTACGCAAATACAAAAGAAAGAGTACACGAGGCGGCACTTATAGCAAAGAGGACCTGGAACGAGCAGTCAATGCGATAAAAGCATCGGTTTTATCATACCGCATGGCTAGTAATCTATACAAGATACCAGAAACAACTTTAAAAGATCATGTTAAAGGAAAAAGAGGCACAAAAAGTTCCAGTTTTGGTCGACCCACTGATCTACCTCCAGAGGTAGAAAGAAGCTTAGCGACAAGTCTTGCAACAATGGAAAAATGGGGCTTTGGACTGTCTAGAAAGGAGGTATTAGATCTTGTCCAGCAGTATGTCAATGCTAATAATATAAAGACTCAATTCAAAAACGATCGACCAGGTCCCGATTGGTTTATTAATTTTCGAAAACGTAATAGACTTTCTATAAAAAGCCCCAGACCGTAGAAATCGCGAGAAAAAAAAGCGTAGATCCATTTATTATACAACGTTACTTCAACCTCCTGAAATCCACTTTGGATGAGTTTAAACTAACAAGTAAACCAGACCAAATAATGGAATCTTGACGAGTCAAGTTTTACAACGGACCCCTCAAAAACAAAAGTGATTGGAAAAATTGGAGTTCCATCTACCAGAACAACTAGTGGACCAGGGCGTGAAAATACTACCGTTCTAATAGCCTGTAGTGTTTCTGGAGCCAAAGCACCTCCCCTGATCGTTTTCAAAGGAAAAAGTATCTGGAGCGAGTGGGTGGGGTCACCTGAACTTGATTTTCCTGGAACATCGTATGCTGCCACAAAAAAGGCTGGATGGAGACCGGCGTTTTTGAAAACTATTTAAAAAAGACGCTTTTTCCGACTTTTGGATCAGAACGACCAGTTCTTTTGCTTTATGATGGCCACTCCACTCACATAACTATTAACGTAATCGAAATGGCTATCGCTGAACAAATAATCATCCTTAAGCTTCCTCCACATTCTTCGCATTTGCTTCAACCACTTGACTTATCAGTATTTCGTTCACTTAAAATTACTTGGGATGCTAAGCTAGTAGATTGGCAAAAGAAAAATCCTGGTATGAAGATTCCAAAGAAACAGTTTTCTCTGCTAATAGGAAAAATTTGGGCCGAAGCCAGTACAGAAATTATTAAAAATGGTTTCAGAAAAGCAGGAATTTCTCCGTTTAATAGAAATATTATACCCGAGGAAATGTACGACCCGGAAGCCCTAAAAGATGGAAAGCTTTGGAAGTTCAGCTGCAAACAGCAACTGATAAAATAGCTCAAACTCCTTGTACATCCACTTCCAACGGTGACCCTTTACCCAGTACATCAACTTCCAACCGTGAGCCTTTACCAAGTACATCCACTTCCAACGGTGAGTCTTTACCAAGTACATCCACTTCCAATGGTGAGTCTTTACCTAGCACGGCACCAGAAGAAATTAAAGCTTTGCATGAGAAGTCAGACATGAGTCCCAACATTTCAGTAATATCCTTTGAGAACTTACTGCTAAACAATATAAAAAGATCTGCCCAAAGTTCTGGCGAAACAAAAAAGAAGGAAGGTTTGTAATGGTGCCGAAGTAATCACAAGTCAGCAGGTGTTGCAACGTTTAAAAGACAAAGAAAAACCAAAAAATAGTAAATCCTTAACTCAGAATATTTTCGACGATGAAGACGATGTTCCACTAGGTGTTCCACTAGGTAAATTTATTGCAGCATCTGCAAATGAAAGCAAAAAAATAACAAAAAAACTGAAAGAAAAAAACGACATGTATTAAGTGACACATCTTCCGAAGATGACTTAAGTGAAGTTCCTCTTTAAGTGAAGACGACCTGGATGACGTTGAATCTTTTGAACATTTTTTACAAAATGAAGAAGATTTGACAACTTTTTCAAAACCCCTTTCTAATGTAGAAACTAATGACTGGGTGCTTGTACAGTTTTTAGGAAAAAAATAGTAAGCATTATGTAGCCCAGGTAATCAGGGTAGAAAATGATGAAGTAACTGTAAAATATTTAAGAAAAAGTAATTTCCTTAAGAATAAAACTGTCTTTACTGTCCCCCCAATTGAGGATATCTCAGATGTCCAAAAAGATGATATTATCTCGATTTTGTTCTAGGGCTCTATTCCACTATTCATAAGCGCCTTTTTGTTTGCGTTTTATTAGTTTTTTCTTTATTTCCTCTAGGCTCTTATGAAAACAAAAAGGTCTTCGTTCGTGCATAGCCAACTTCACAAATTGGCGCACAACACCGCATTAAAATTTAAAATATGACAGATTTGTCAAAGTCAAGCATACTTTTCATCCTATGCAAACTCATAAATAGTAAAGTTTGATACCCAATTTTGATTTTATTACTAAAGTTAAAACTCATTTAAAAGAATCCAAAGATCTTTGCGGTGTAAACTAGGCTATCAGTCAGTAGGTAGCTAACCCACAATACACCAAAGATATAGGTTAGAAAATTTTATTACCGTTTTATGAAAAATATTAAATTTGTTGAAAATGATGTTTTCCACTGTAAACAACGTATTGAAAATGCTTTGGTTTATTACCTAGTGATAGTTTTCTTTGTCTAAATATGAGGCATCAAGTAAGGTAGAAAAAAAGGTGAGTTTAAATGTCTTATATTTATATTTGTTTCCCTTTAAAAATTTTGATATTTTTAGCTTCTAAAAGAGATTGCAAGAAACATATAGTCCTTTAATGACAAGGCAACTAACCCAGGAACCCCATGAAATGCATCAAAACTTAAGACCATGTTTAGATAACAGACAAAGAAGGTCCTACAAAAATACCCCATAAAATTTTGCCTAAACACTGATTAATAACTTGTCTATTGTTAATTTTAAAATGAGTGCACTTGAATATGGAAAGGTATTATTTCATTGCTCTTTTAAATGGAAGAACAAAAGCAACTGTGAGTAAAATTTGCATTAAAAGTATACTAATATTTTCATAAAATTATTTCAATTATCCATGAGATACCGTCCCAGTTTCTTTAAAAAGATATTCAATTTTACTTTTTGTATTCGTGTCTCTTCTTCCTTTTACCAGTTCACAGCTCGAAAACCCTTACGTAACTAAACCTAACCTAAACCAATGATCTTTTCATAGGAGCAATATTCTCTTTTACTTAATGGCTTTTAATCTTTCTTTTATAATTTATATACTCTACAATGTCCTAAGTTAACCCTGCTAATGCTAAAAGTTAAAATAATGCTCATTAAACTCGTATTAATGTTTAGAGAAAAACCTACGTTTGCTTATTTAAACCTGAAATTTGTATTTTTTTATTTTTAGGTTACTGCCAGATTGTAAAATTATTTGTACTATACGGAAAACACTAGAAAGTGTCTGGATTTAATTGGTTTTTCAAGCTGGTGTATTATTTAGGAAATATATTTTATATAAACTGGGAGTATTTTCAAGAGCTTATCTGCAAAAATATTCCAGGACAAAAACTTAGTGTTTATAAAAACAACGTTTATATACTCTAATGTACTTTTTTTATTGTAAACCTAAGAATTAAAATAAAGGCAAAAAATAATATTGATTGTTTTTATTATTTTTTACAAATTACAAAAGCTTGGTAATTTATGTGTGAGTCATGTTGGGCATTATTATTTTGATTATTATCGATCATTTGATATGATTCTTGAACTATTATGCAATTTTGTCTTCTGGAATGGTCCTAAGGGATATTCATAGTCTTCTAGAGTCCTACAAATAAAATTATTATTATTAAATGAAAAAAGAAAACAACTAGCAATAAAAGGTTTTGATAATTTAGGTACTCTTTGTTTAAAATCATGCAAGTAACAAATGTGTTTTGCTATCTTTGGGTACCTATTTATTTCAACTAATAATAATTACCGATATGTACTGACAATTTATAGTAATTCTCTTGAAAGGGAGCAACTATGATTTTGCCCAATATCAAAAACATTCCTATTCTCACTATATTCCCCGTCTTTTTGCACAAAATTCTTAATATAACAGTAAATTAGAACATACTATTTAATTAAGCAGCAAAAAAAAATAACCAGCCCCTTTTTTATTAGTTCTGTGCCCCTGTATATCAAATTTGGTCAAAATGGGGGTTGCTCCAACTTTCGAGACGATTACCCAATTTGCATAAATAAGACAAATATTTTTTAAAATATTACCTTTTTGAACTAAAAAGAAATTTACCATAAATGTTTTTTTCTAAATAGGTATGAGTTTACTTTAGTTTACTTACCTTAAGTGATATTTTAATGTAGTTTGCTAATCTCCATTTCCAGTCTTTGTCCTAATCTAACATTCCGTACAAGTACCTAACACTCAATAAAGGCCTTCTTTAGAAAGTATAAATGGAAGATGGTAAAAAGTTATATGCAATAACTTGTTAGTTACTTTTCCAAAGCAATAAGTAATTTTTGATAGTTTTTCTTTTCAATCTATATTTTGACAACTCACATATTAATTTTACTCCAAATGAGCTTCAGGCTAACGCTTTCACGCACTTTTTCGCTTTTGCGCCGACGGAGCTGCAGGAGACGGCTTCACGAACCCTTTTTGGTTATAGGTTATGTGATTTAGAAACTATTTTGCTTACAAATGATTATTCTGGCTGCGGAGGACAATGTTAATTATTTATTTGCTTCTTGTATTTCAATTAAAGTGTATACTTTGTTTTTAATAGCTTAGTTAACTGATTTTTTCAACTTTAATTTCACATTAAAGGAATTTTAGGTTATGTTATGACTTTGAATTTTGTCAGATGTCAGATGGTAATACAGATTTCTGTTTTATGACCGCCTGTTTTAAAAACAAGTGAAGGTTATTCGTTCGTTAAAAAAACAGATGAAGGTTATACGCTCCCGGAACGAATACGTTCAGCGAACGAATGAGTTCAATTTAGCAGAATTGAGTATTTGGGAGAAGGGGCGAAGTAAGTTTTGCCGTTTCATTTGACACTTACAATATTCAGTGAATTACCTAACCATTTAGAGCTAGTTTTATGAAATAAACATGTTTATTTAGTAAGACTTCCTTGCATTTCATTTCAAATGTTCAGTCCTCTTTTTAATTTTTAGAAGTTCCTGTAGTTTAGTGATTTCTGGAATAAAAAGTAAATCTTGTTAAAAAAAATCTGCCTTTTAATTTTTAAAAAGTTTGTAAAATTTCAACAGTTAAAGATAAAATCATTCTGTAAAAAGCAAACGAAAACTATAATTTAGCAGTAAAACGCTCTTCCCCAATAAACATTCTATGGCTTTAAATATCAACGTAGTGTGTAAAATCGCACTTGCCCCATTTGAAGGGGCAACAGCGATTTTGGATATAAACAAACAAAAATATACAAAATATTTGGGGTTGCTGTTTTCCTTTCAATATTTGTTGATTTAATTCAAAAACATCTTAAAATTCTCTAAAAAATAGTTGCCTCATTTTTGAAATAATTTTAATGAATTATAGCATTCTAAACTGGTACTAATAGAAAAAGTGGTCGCATTTTACGATAGTCTGACATAATAATACCGGCCTAACAAAATTTGTTTTTCATACTACATTATGTAATTATATTTAAATCCTTAATATGAAGACGCATAAAAATGTATGTATGGATTGAATATTTGTAGCATAATAACATGTAACATAAAAAAAAACGTAAAATGACATTTTAATAAAAAAGATTTAAACAATTTCGAAACAAAAATTTACAGACATCCTACACATACAAATAGATACTTAAACTTCAACTCAAATCACTCCCTAATGGTTAAAAAGGGAGTTGTAAAAGTCTATATGATAGAATTACAATCATTTGTTTTAATCAAAAAATAAACGATGAAAAAGATTATTTAAAAGATATTTTAATTCAAAATAATTAGCCTCTTGATTTTATAAATAATTGTTTTTGAATTTGAAAATCCAAATATAAGACAATATCAAAATAGACCTATTACAAATTTATTTTTACCATACATTCCCGGACTATCAAATAAAATTCAACGAATAGGAAATAAATTTAATATTCGCACAATCTTTAAAAGACGTGTCCCGAAAAAGGTTGAAAAACACTGTTTTAATATAACGATTTTTTGAGAACAATTAGATTTAATATACCTAAGTGTAAAATCATATTTTTAGTATTGGATACTTAATAATCTTTATTAGTTTATTACATTGCCCCTCTAAAATACTATTTAGTATTCGAAATAAAAAAAAATATATCTAATGCCGAATCTAAAGCTATTTATTACATATTTAACAATCTAAAAATATTGGTCATTTACAATAAAAAAAGTAGGTAGGTACTACTACTTTTTACTACTGTAAAATATTTATAATCTAACGTACTACAGACAAGTCTAGCTTTTGGACAACGACTTATTTAATATGTATGTATATTAAATTATGTTAAAAGCAAACTTGTGATTTATGGGTTTTTAATTGTTAAAGCTGAATCAGCTACTGTTTAAAATTCCGTTAGACTAATTGCTGTTAAGTTCCCTGTAAGGTGCATAACAATATTTATATTTAGTCGTGTTAACGGTCAAATTATCGTCCTACTGACCAATAACGTAATTGTTTTATTTATAACTATTAAACTAGGTTAAAGGATAATTAAATATATTTGAATTATTATTTTAATATACTACATATACAAAAAAACTGGGTTTTTACAATTACATTTTTCCTTGAATATACATCTCAAATAGAATTTGTTTTCTTTACAACTTATATTTCTTTGCTTACAGTTAAAAAAAAAAAAATTTTGGCCCATGTAAATTTTTTTATAAAAAAAAAATATTATTATTTTTCTTTAAAAATTGCATATTTTTAACCTATGATGTTGTTTAAAAAAAAAACGAATTAATTTTAATTTTAATAAAAAATGTAATTTAAAATCCTTTTAACTTTTACAAAGGTTTTTAATTTTTCAGTTGTAGTTTTTTTACTTTTTACTTTTTATTTTGATTGATTTCAGTGGCGAAGTAGGGACGGATGGGGCAAAAGTTTTTTTAAGCGCTTAAAAAGGAAAGGTACCAAATAGGCATTGACCTATTACCCAGTTTTGGGTCATAGTATTCATTTAAAATTCAGTGATTTGTTTTTGGAAAAACACGCGACACCGTCGTTCTTTATTTTTGGCTGCAGTTTATTTCATGTTTAATTTATGTATACAGTGTGGCGGTTTTAAATGGAAACATACACTGTGTTCCAGGATAGTTGTTAAAAGAGGATAAAATGGTCCAAACATTTTTGATTTTTGGACGGCACTTTGGAAAAACGGGTCGCATCGTCCAAAACTAAAAATTACAAAATTTTATTTCTATTGATATTATACAAGGCAAGCCATAAGTAAATATATAAAAAGTGCTCAATAGTAAAGTACTTTTATTTACCCAATTATAACAAAATTGTATAAGAAAATGTTGTAAAGGATTGAATTTTATGTTAAAGTTTAAAGTTAGAGCATTAAAGTAAGAAAAATGTTTTTGTCATTTTTTTACATTACTTACATTAAAACCAAAATACTGGGTAAGAGAAAGGGAAATTGAAAGTTTTTTTTTTAAGGATTTTGTTTTTTAAATTTTCTTTCTAGTGTCAAGTATTTAAATGTTTATGCATACGTTGTAAAATAAATATTTTTAAAAATATTAAGCCGAATAAATAAAACTGACTTTAAAATTTAAAAAAGATGAATAAAAAAAAATTGAAAAAAGTCGGGTTATAATATTTCGCAAACCTAATTAACGTTAATAACTAAATACACAAAAGATTTTTATACTTTCATACCATATCCCAAGCAGCAAGCTGACGTCTTATTGACGTCTCATTTTATTCATTTTTGGTCACATTTGGTCAGCAAAGGCGTCATAAGATGACGACAAAATGACGTTAAATTCACCTCCCTAAGTCACAGGGAAAAAACGTCCCGTTAATGACGAATATTGAAATAGGAAATAACTCCTTACTGCTTGCAATTTCCTTGCACTGCAGCACTGCAAGTCGCATCTCTTGGGACACTGTCCAACCTGGAGATGCAGATTTGAGATGACCAACTGCAGACCGGTCTCGAACTATTTTGGTCTCATCGGTACGGTATAGGCGATAAAAAGCGAAGATGTTGAATAAACGTAGTAGTTTATTGTCCATTACGCCATCTATCGGTAGAGTTTTTCCTATTTTAATATTGTAAAATTATTGGTCCTATTTTTCTGTCTTATGATATTTCGGTTGGATTTTAACACGAAACATATAATATTGTCACAAAATTGAAACAACAACATGACGTCACTGTCACTTCAACGACGTCAAAAACACGCCATTAAAATGACGGTAAAATAACGTCATAATTTTGGTCTGCTGACATCCTATGACTAAAAATGACCAAAAATGACGTCCGCTTGCTGCTTGGGATGTTATTACCTGACCTTATTGTTCTATTTTTTTGTTTATTATTTTAAAAAATTTAATGAGTTTTATGTATCTTTTTAAAGTAGGTTTGATTTTTTTAAATATTTATTTTACTCTTTTTAGTTTTTCATTATTAAAATTTAATTTGTGACATCCACTAAAATAATAGTACTTATACATTTTTCTCCCATATAAACTCTTCGCGCACAAAACGCCAATGCTATCCCTAATAGGTATAGGTTGGGTATAAACGGAAACACCTTACCCACAAAAATAAAATACACGCAATTACAAAAAATTAAAAATATGAACTATTAGCTAAATGACAACGAAATCAACATAACAAATAAAAATATTTTGACACTACATTTACCTTGATTGTTCAAACATAGGTAGCATATATTTACTAGAGGCAGCTTTGACAGAAAAATAACTGGGTTTTCTTATGGGACCACCGCGGAAGTGCACTCTTTCGAATAAAAAAGAATTTTGAAAATTGGTACATAATTGACGGAGTAATTGGTGTACATAAATTTAAAAACATAGGTGTCGACTCCTACTTTTTTTAAGTTGGTTTAAAATGGCCAATAACATTTTTTTACTTTAATACTATAACCTAAAATTTTGACGTTAAATTCAATTCTTTACATTATTTACTTGTACAATTTTGTTATATTTTAAAAAATAAACGAACTTTACTCCTGGGCATTTTTCATATTTTTCGTTATAACTCTTTCTGTATAATACCAATCAAAATAAAATTTGTTATTTAGTGGTTTTGGATCATGCGACCAGTTTTATCAAAGTGCCGTTTTAAAGTTCAAACATTTTTCTATATTTGCGATTTTCTATAAAATTTCTTTAAAAAACACTTAATTTGCCGAAATTTAGTTTAGATATTTTTGTGATATAACTAAGTATATGATAAAGGAGATGGTCCGAATATGAGCCATGCTGGTATTATGGGCCACCCTTTTATTGGCCCCCAATGTGTACCGACACAATGTGTAGCAAGCTTAATCGTTGCGCCACTGATCCTCGAACAAATCTCTAGCTTCGGCTTTCGAAACATAGGTGGCGTAGAGATGCAGTCGACAAGTTGAAATTTTGACGGTTGTAAATATTTATTAAAGCGCGTAAATATTTTGTATTTTTGACAATAATTCTCAATCTTCCAAGTTGAAAATTGGTAAGTGTGTACTAGAAATGTTACTCTTTAAGATATTTTACTTGGTTTTGTCTTATATTGCATTTAAATACTTTGTTTATATGTTGACATTTTTGTGGTTATGCTTGGATTATGGGCCACTTAGTTGTCCGAAATTTGAGCCAGGCCCATATTCGGACCACTTTTAGTATGGAGTTCTAGAAAATTGCACTATTATTTTTTTAGGTAAAAATGCCCCGAACAAGGGAAAAATACGTTTCAAAAAATGCAAGAAAGCAGTGGGATCCCAAGAATATGACAAGAGCAATAATTGCTGTTAAAGAACACTCGTTATCTTGTAGGCAGGTAGCGAAAACATATCGCGTACCAAGATCTACGTTACAAAGGCTGTCGAAAGTCGATGGAGATCCTGACCTCATCACTGCAACTGCTCTTGGAAGAAAAACAGTTCTAGGTGAACAATTGGAAAAGAAGCTTGTAAATTACATTCTCACAATGGAGGCAAATTTTATGGTCTCACCAGGCGAGACATTCGAATTATGGCGTACACACTAGTAAAACAAAATGGTAAGGATAATCCCTTTAGGAAAGAAATAGCAGGAAGAAGTTGGCTCGATGGATTTTTACGTCGTCATAATAAAATACTGTCTCCAAGAAAGCCAACTGGTACATCGTTTGCAAGAGCTCTTGGTTTTAATGCCGAAAACGCCTCACGATTTTTTGATAATCTGGAGCAGGAATACAATAAATACAATTTTCCACCACACAGAATATTCAACGTCGACGAGACTGGTTTATCAATAGTGCAAAGCAAGGTACCTACTATAATTGGGCGAAAAGGTAAACGACAGATTGCTGCCATCACTTCAGCAGAACGAGGATCACTTGACATTCGTTGCCTGTATGAGCGCTGGTGGACAATTTTTACCCCCGATGTTAATATATTCCAGGAAAAATAGGAATGACCAGTTAGTTCGTGAAGCTCCCCAGGGACAATTTATGATGTGCATCCCAGTGGATGGATTCAACAAAATCTGTTCACGAAGTGGTTTCGCCATTTTATACAGTTTGTTAAACCCTCTCAAGATGACCCTGTTTTGCTAATATTGGATGGACATTATAGCCATACTCGTAATTTGGAAGTTATTAGTTTAGCCAGAGAGAATCACATTTCAATAGTGTCACTACCGCCTCATTCTACGCATAAATTACAACCCCTAGACAAGAGTTTTATGGGTCCGTTTAAGGCATACTATAGCGACGAAATAAGGAAGTGGATACGTATTAATGAGCGTCCTGTTTCAGTTTTTGAAATAGCTGAGTTATTAGGAAAGGCATTCCTAAAATCTCAGACTGCACAAATTGCTACCAACGGATTTCGAGTGACAGGAATTTATCCCTTAAATAGGGAAATTTTTTGTGAAGCTGATTTTATTATTGAGGAAGCTGAAGCAGTTAAAAGATGCAGCAATTCTAAAGACGTGTCTACCAACAGCAATAATACGTCTCAAGATCAAAGTTCCTCTCCTGTGTCCAGTCCAACAACTGAAAATAATAACAAAATTGCTAAATCTTCCATTAATAATCCCCAACCCGAATGCTCTAAAAATGTCGATGATCCTCCTGGATTTTCTGAGAATATCAATACACAACCTGGATGTTCCAAGAGTTGCCCTGCCACTGCTCCTTCCGGTTCGGCAAAATCACTCAGGTTTGTGTCGCCTTTTGCGATTTCCCCAGTCCCTTCCATAAAAAGGAAAGTAACTAATCGTGGGAAAAAGTCTTCCAAGTCTGAAATTATAACGTCTTCCCCGTACAAAAGTGAATTAGAAATATCTGTTGAAAAAATAAAAAATAGTAGTGAAAAAGGAAAACGGAATGTGTTTGGCAAAACTTTGGTTAAGGGTAAATCGAAATCCCAATCGAAACCTCAAAAACGCAAGAAGACTGTTGAATCGTCCGACTCTGAGAATGAAGGGGGTGATATATTTATTCCAGATGATGAAGATAATGACATGGAAGAATTTGGAACTCGTCCTGAAGATGAAGATGCAGCGTGCGTTTATTGTGGAGAACTTTTCTCTAAAGACGCCAAGGGCGAGTTGTGGGTGTGCTGTCTGATGTGTCATATGTGGTCACATGAGGCTTGTGCGGACACAGAACGCGGCGAATACATTTGCGATTTTTGTAAATAAGTTTTTGTCACATTCTTTCAAAAAATATATATTTTTACGATTTAATACGACTTTTTGTTACTTTTAGAGTCAATTATACCATGCTTTAAATTACACCTGATCATAAATTAAATTTTACGAATAAGGTAACACAGTTTAGGGGGTTTGACCACATATAACCACACTGAGTCCTGCACCGTAGCACGGCCGTGTCTTGGTTTTGAAATGACCGTTGTAACTAAATGCCGTAGGCCTAAAATCCGCTCCGTGCCCGACCACATACCCCGCACCGCATTTAACAAGTAAACAAAATTAGTTTATTTGATTTCTCGAAATATTAATTAAAAAACTTATAAACAAAAAATAACAATGTAATCGTAGTTTTACTCACATATTATTCACAAGATGTAACAATAAAATTAATTTTACACTTTTTAATACTTATTAAATCACTTTTTCTTGTATTGTTTGTTTACAACAACTAACCTTTAACCACTAACTTTAATTTTTATACGTAATAAACTGAAATAAAAGGTGACGCCCATAAACTCAAAGCTCGTTCAGGGAAACATCGGCTGCTATCCGATCCACGTATGATTTTATTTTCTGGGCATGTTTCAGACCGTACGAGACACGGTTTTTTTGTCGCCGAAATATAATTCATATTCCCTTTTTTTTCGAAGTTTTAAAGGTTTTTAGGATAAGTACCTTAATTTAAATGTTAATAACTAACCAGTAACTATGCCTGACTAAAGGGGTCCATATTTTTTTAATTAATCGATTTAAATTCATAACAACTATACACATAAATTATTTTTGAAAAAAATATTAGATTGACGGTTCTGTAATAAAAAATATAAACCTACACAATTTTTCAAAAAATTGGGGAAAACTGATACTTTAAATATTATATTTTCAAGGAATAATAAAAAAGAAAAATTTATAATTTTTATTGGTTATTAAATTTTGTTTTTCCTAAATAAATATCAATACATACAGTGTGTCCAAAATTGGTAGAGAGAGATAGAAAGATGCCCAAGCAGCAAGCTGACGTCAGTATGACGTCATTTTAACGTCATTTTATTGACGTGTTTTTGACGTCGTTGAAGTGACGTCTTTTTGACGTTATTTTTTCGTCATGCTAGCTCATAAAAATCTAATGACGTCATATAATTCGTGTAAAAATCCAACCGAGATATCATATGCCAGAAAAATAAGACAAATAATTTTACAAAATTGAAATAGAAAAAACTCTAACGATAGATGGCGTAATGGACAATACGCTACCACGTTTATTCAACATCTTCGCTTTTTATCGCCTACACCGTACCGATGAGACCAAAATAGTTCGAGATCGGTCGGCGGTTGGTGATCTCAATTAGCTTTGAAAGAAATATCTTCGGCTAGTGTAAAAATCTGCATCTCTTCATCTCTAGGTTGGACAGTGTCCCTAGAGATGCGACCTTGCAGTGCAAGGAAATTGCAAGCAGTAAGGTTTTTTTTCCTATTTCAATTTTTAAATAAAATATCGTATCATTTTAGCTTTTTAAAAAAAAGTATATGCGTCAATTTTTCGTCATATTAAAGACGTCATCAACGAGGCGTCTTTTGTCTGTGACTTGGGGAGGTCAATTTAACGTCATTTTCTCGTCATCTTATGACGTCTTTGCTGACCAAATGTGATCAAAAATTACTAAAAAGAGACGTCAGCTTGCTGCTTGGGTGGTTAAATGGGGAAAGTTGTAGGCCATTCAATGGTTAACATAATGCCATTTTGATAACGGCCGTACCTCGTTTAGTTTTTGAGTTATTTTGAAAAAGTAAAATGTGCATTTTAGGACAAGTGCTGTAGTTTTTTTATTTTAAATATTTAGGAGCAATACATTTCTGTATTCAGATTTAAATTTCGACGTTTTGGTTGGTACCATCATAAACGTTCGTTTTTCTTATAGCGGTCATTTTCTTTTTTTGTACATTTTTCAAAAACTCTTTTTTTTTCTTTAAAATGATGTATAACACTTTATGGTTATTTTTAATTTTTATGTTAAAAATCGTCAAAATTATTTTTTTCCGAGTTGGCCATGATTGCGGAAGCCATTAGCTCTAGAAACAATTGCCATTATTTTCCAACAAGGACCTATGTTGGAAAAGGCAATGCAAGTTTAATTCAAACTTTTATAAACTTCTGTACCCAAACAAAAATGGATATTTAGCTTGTGTGCATCGACACATTAAAATATCTGTTAATTATTTCAAGATGTAAACTTTCTATCAGAAATGTATGTATGTGCTCAACAACATTTTTTTATTTTATTACCCATAGCATATAATACAAAAACCAAATTCATTATGTCTTTTAATTGACACAAACATATTTAAAAACAAAATTTGTACATGACAGTCTGTAAAAAAAATGTTTTTTACACTTATTACTAATCAATATTTTAAATTATAGCATATTTTTTGTTTTTTATTTTATTTTTTATATAATTATCTTCTTTAAAAACCAATGTTTTAAAAAAGTTTAATTCATTGATGGCAGCTTATCTATTACAAATATTAGGTTATCTTACAATCTGCAAAAGTTTATTGAATGTTTGTTCGTATTACAATTCATATTATTGTTTTAAAAGTAGTATTTTATTTGGCTTTGTTTAAACTTTCATTTGCAATTAAATTTTTACCCAGTAAGAATAGGTGAAAAGAACATTGTTCTTTTGTTAGAAACTAGTATGTAAGTATAATTTAGTTTTATAATTGTGTTCTGGTTAGTTCTGGTTAGGACAATTTGGAGATTACGAATTAGGTTTTTGTATGTGATGGATTAAAAAATTAAAAAAAAGGTATTTTTGAGCACATAACCTATTTCTGGTAGAAAGGTAACAGCTAGATATCATTACCACATATTTTAATGTGCCGATGCACACAAGGTAAATATCCATCCTTGTTTGGGTACATAAGTTTAGAAAAGTTAAAAATAAACTTGCATTACCTTTCCCAATATAAGTCCTTATCGGAAATTAAATGGCAATTGTTTCTAGAGTTAAAGTGTTTAAAAAAATTACGTTCTTTAAAAAAGTGCAAAAAGACAAAATGGCCGCCATAAGAAAAACGAAAGTTGATGATGGTATCTAAAAACCGAAACGTCGAAATTAAAATCTAAATACATAAATGCATTGCTCCTAAAAAGTTGCCCTTATAATGTTTTTACAGATTTCAAAAATTATTTCTAAAAAACACTACAGTAGTTTTTCTAAAATGCAAATTTTCAATTTTTTCAAAATAACTTAAAAACCAAACAAGATACGGCCGTTATAAAAACGGAATTAGATTAACCATTAACTGACCCACAACTTTCCCCATTTAACCATCTTTCTATCTCCTATAGTTTCAAATACCTCAATACATTCCCTACCAATTTTGGACACACTGTATATTATTTTATAAATTTACAATAAAAAAAAAAAAGTGTCCAGCATATATTGCGATCTATATTGTATAAAATGTGACGTTAAATTTAATGGACCACCTGAAGGTAGTTTTGAAGTCTGCAAGTAATGGTAGGTTACATCTGACGTTTATTGCATGATATTTATGTTAGACAGAAATTCTGGCTAACGTTAACAATAAAAAAATTCTAAGTTTTTGACAGTTTACCTTGGCCAAAATTTCTCTCCGACATAAATATCATGCAATAAATGTCAGATGTAAACCTACCATAAGTCAGTCAGTTTTCTAGACACACGATCGCACTTACTCGAGACCTCCTTTTCTGTTCAGGTAGGCTTGAAAGCTTGACTGACCGTGTGCATGTCCAGTTAAACTGAACAGACCGTAATTGAATCGTTTATTTCAGAAACCTTACTCGCAGTCACTTTATTTAATTTTCTGTAAACAATAAAAAACTTTCTATCTTTAAAATTAATAAAGATTCTATCCTAAAAAAATAAAACAAATGTTATTTGTATTTACACGTTAATCCTCATATTTACTTTAAATTTTTTTGATATTTTTTTAATTATTACCCTGTATTTTTGGTCAGTAAAAAGGTCTGTTTTACTAACTTCTAGGATTATTCTAGCATGCTTATTACAACAAGACGTGTTTAATGAAGTAATCATACAGGGATACCAAAGATTGATTATAAAATATGCTTCAGAAACACATTTTGAACCGTCGCTTGACTGATTTCTGCACTAAACACAATTTTTTTATAAAATTAAACACAAACAGGCGCATAATAAATTATTAATTTTAACATAAAAACGTAGGTTTACATAATACAATTGAAAATCGCTAAAAATCTTATTTTCATCAAAAATGTCATTTGGCGGGTTTCTGCAATAAACGGTTCAATTTGGTTTGCTAAATCATTATAGTACCAAAGTAGTTGTTTTAAAAAAGTCCAACAACAGCTTTAAAATACGTTATTTTTATTATTTTACTTATTTACATTACATTTAACTATTTAATTTGTACGTTGTTATTTTCTTCTTATAAACATTATTAAATGCTAACTAAAATATAACACTTTGTAGGGAAATATTACCAAGAAACTAAACTATAGATAAATTCCAGTACTAACCGTTTATAAATAATTACAAATAATTAATACAATAAGTTTAATTTAATGATTATGTAATATACAGAGTATTTTTCTTAAATGCCGGTTTTTATTAAACCCCCGAAGATAGCCATAACCCAATCTTAACTCAACGTTTGACGGCAAATAAGGAGGACTTAGTCGAAAATTAAAATAAAAATTGTAGAGCATTAAATTTTACATCCGAATATGCAATAAATAGAGTTATTTTTGTCAGTTTTGTCTGGGAAAAAGAAAAGTAGGGGGCGTTTGCTAAAAAATAATCGATTTGGGAAATAACGGACACCCTAATGTATTTTAAAAACAGTTAATGCAAATAGTTTTACCTTTAATTCTTTAACTTTAAATTTATATAAAAATCTAATTCTTTGCAAAATTTACTTAATTTTGTTTATTTTAAAAGTAAAGGTACTTTATTTCTGGCCATTTTTAGTTATAACTCGCCCTGTATATTACCAATCAGAGTTTAATTTGGTATTTATCAGTTTTTCCAAAAGACATTAAAAAATTCGAAAATTTTTGGTCCATTTATCCTCTTGTAACACCTATGCTGGGACACACTGTATAATAAGCATAGATAATAGGTAGATATAAGTAACGTTTCTAAAATTTTCTTGCATTTTTACAAGAAAAAATAGAAAAAAAATCCTAATAGTTGTGTCACGCACACATCTTTATGCAGAAAATAATTAACACTTTTAAATAAAAATGTGTATTTTTTTATTTTCGTTTTATAAATTTTAAATACTTAAATATTTTAAATTAATTTTATTTTGTCTTGACTTTAAATTTTATTATATAAAATACCTACTCTTAACCAAACAAAATGGGTTTACTTCACTTACCTACAAACTTATTATCTTTAAGAGTGTAGTTTAAAATCAAAAACGTTAAGGGCATATACCTGGGAAAACTTTTTACTTAATTTTGTCCAAAGAACACGTCCCTAAATTTTGTGCCAAAGCAAAAAATGACCTTGCATAACATCGCGAATTGAACATGTTAAGGATGTAGGAGTCCATAGATTCCATTAAATTTTGTAGATTCATAAAAGTAAATTTTCCAATATTTAAATTGCAAATTCTAATAATTGAAGCAAAAAATTAAGTTATGAATACATTTTTTACATAGTTAATTAAATTAATATGTTTAATGCGCTTCACAAAAAAGTCTGGATTTTAAATTTTTGTAAGATTAAAAAGTTCTGGGTTACCCCAAAGTAGATCATTTACTTTTTTAAAGAACATTTTTAATTTTAAAATTTTAATCTGGACCGATTCCTAAATAATTATAATTTAAAATGTCAAATCCTATAAAATTAGGAAATATTTAAAAATATATATTTATTATTTAAATAAAAATAGGAGTTTAAAGGATAAAGTTTTATAAATATATTTTTAATTTTAACACAAATTCCTTTTGAGTTACACCACCTTTAGATTTTTTGTAGAAACGATTTTTTTAAATGTTTTATAAGCTATTTGTTTATCTTTAGTCTTTTAATTACCAAGTAAATTATCATCAGTGGGCCAATATTTTTTTTAGTTTTTTTTATTATTTTTTTTTTTAACTTTTTTTATAGCTAAGTACAGACTGGCTTTTTTCGTTTGACCTTGCAGAGTATAGCGAAAAACTTAAAGAGATAGAACAAATCTAATCGCACAATCTCGTTTTGATTTTTAAACAAATTTCGTGGTGAAAGTAAAAACAACTTGAACAAAGCTTTTAAAGATAAGGCTTTAATTTCGTAAATTTCGGACAGGCATGTATAACTCGCTTGTTATAAAGAGATCGATTTAAATAAAAAACTGTTAGACTTACGTAGAATTAAGGTCCGAACATAGATTTTTTCATTGTTTATTATTTTTACTTAAACACAAAGGTGGGTTTTCTTAATGGGATACTCTGTATATTTTATCACCAGTAGTGGCCTCCTAAAGCCGTAAAAATACTACATTTGATATGTTCTAACTCTCGTCTGTTAGATAGATGTAATGACAATTACCTATACTTAATATCATGTAATGTGGTACTCTCCTTAAAGCTTTTTAAAATATGCGAACATTACAATATGCCAGGAGTTTTTATTTCAAAACCCTGTCAGCCCATATGTTTTGAAACCATTAAAAATTGATAATGTAGTATTTTTTAACAGCTTTTAAAAGAAATGCCTTTAGCAGCGATAAAATATACAATGTGTTTCAGAAAACAACTTTCGTGTTAAACCTTAAAAATAAATGTCAATGGAAAAATGAAAGCAAATATAAATTTACATTAAAATCCCAAAAACTTTATTTACATTTTTTTATCTCATTATCAAACAAGCTACAAGTATTACACTCTAACTTCAAAACGAAATAAGTTAGTCATAATTTAAGCAATAATTCTCATAAAATTATTTTAAATTAATTTTAACTGAGTTCATTTCATATGACGAAATTATTTCGTGTAATGACGTCATAAAAGTCACTTATTGAAGTATTTCAAAACCTTCGCAGCGGAACGTCTCGAAAAAGATTCACAGTTTATATTATGTCAAATATGTTGTTATGGTGGTTTTTGTTATTACAATAAAGTGGAAACATGGAAGAAGCTTATGTAAAAGTATAGCATTCATAAAAGTATCTAAATTTTTAAAATAAAATAGGGTAACTTCTGTTGTAAACAACTTTAAATTGTAAGTGACGTCATGAAATAAAATAATTTTAAAAGCATTTATTTTCGCGGCTTAATTAAAAGTAACGTAAATGAAGAAAACGTGCTTTAAAATTATTTTTAAATCTTTTACGGCCACTATATATATATTTTTTCATAATATCAAAACCAGGATTGTGCCATCAAATTTGTTCTATCTCTTTTAGTTTTCGCTATACCCTTCAAGGTCAACGAAAAGGTGCCACGCAATTTGTTAATTACGCTGAAAACAACAAAATTTTATATTTTTTGTTAAAGTCTAAACATTTTTTTAAAATATATTATAAAAATTATATTTTTTAATACTACAAGGTTAAGAATCGCTATTGAAATAGGGGTTTTTAAGGTTATTTACCCTTCAAATACTCAAGAATTATATTCAGTATAAAATATTTTTTTTTACATTTTAACTTTTTTTTATTTATATAATTTCTTTGTTTAATACCATTTTAACTTTATTTAACTAAATTTAAGTAAATTTTAAAACAAAAAAATAAACCCATTTTTACAAGACAAATTTATCATAAGTCTCAATGCTACAAGATAAGTAGGATCAGTAGAATATTTACTTTTCTCTGTATATACGTCAACTTTCTAGTAATAATAAGAAATATATTTATTATTATAAGGTTTGTTCCAGCAGGTTGTCGAAAATGTTTGCGGACGACAAATTTGTCGTTCCAGCAGTGCCATGTTTGTAACATTATACAATTGTTTGTTATTCCAGCAGTAGTTTTAAGATGTTGGAAACTGTTTAAAAAGTTTGCAAACTTTCTTCGAACATTACTGACAAATTGTTAACATAACCTTTCTTGTATTGACGTATAAGCAGTATGCACGCCTTGTTTATTTTTCGTTCCAGCAGAAAACTGTTGCCAACATTTCTGACAAATGTTTGTAACAATTTACGCGTTTTACGATTGTTGCTAACATGTTTCCAACATTCTGCTGGAACAAACCTATAAAATATTAAAGATTTGAAAAACACATTGCAGTACGAGATCCGAATAGAAGGCGACCTTTACCCATCTGTGTACCGGATAGAAGCTGTTTTATATTTAGTATTTAAACAAAGGTATCGCCATAGGGTTGCCTAAAAAATTTAAGTCAACGCCATGTTTAATTTAAAAAATAAACTTAACATTTCTGACACACCTCGTATAATGGCAGCCCCTAGATTTTTTTATACGTACGTATGTTAGATATTAAAATATATATTTCTAAATAATACATAACGTACCAAAAAATTGTTTAAAGTTTAAAATTTAATAATTTACTACAGCTTTATTTGTAAAATGAAAGAAACAAAATGTGCCTATATATTAGTAGGTACTGTCATGTAAAATAAAAATATTAAAATTGACATTATACAGGGTCACTAAAAAATTTTAAAACTTTTTTTTAATTGGTCATAACCTTGACCTATTTTTTTAAGCAACCCCATGGCAATACCTTTGTTTAAATACTATCTTTAATATAAAACAGTTTTATATCCGGTAAACAGATGGGGTAGGGTCGCCTCCTATTCGGATCTTAGACTATTATAATTGTAATAAAAAACAAATATAAGAAATTTGCTAAAATGTGCCACTAATCACTAAAATTTTCAAAAAATCGTTAAAACTGCGCTTTTTTCTTAAATAACATATCCTGAAAAATACATATTTATTAACCTTTTGGTTTTAAAACTTAAATGATTAATAATATAATTTATTTTAAAGAATAACACAGCCACACAAATAAAAAAAAGTTTTAGCTCTAAAAGAAAGACCATGGTTTCTATATGTTTTTGGAGACGCTGACTCCGAATCTAAGGTCAGTTTGGCCCCATCAGGCATGGTCAAGGTCTTATTACAGCTCTACAACAAAAAATTTTAAGGTCCGAAGTACCTACTAGATGATGGTATCTTTATGTTTTTAGGGTTCATGAATCCGAATCTGTTTTGACCCCATGAGGTCTGGGTTAAGGTCATTTAAAGGTCAAATCATTAAAATGTATCTAAAATAGACCACAATCGTGGTTTCTTTATGTTTTTGAAATCGCTGAATTCGAATCCGTATGGTCAAGATCATTTTAAGGTCATGAACACAAAAACCTAAAGATTGTGGCCTATTTTCGATAACTTCTGATGATTTGACCTTGATATGACCTTGATCTTAACATAATAGGATCAATTTGACCACGGTTACGGATTCAGCAACCCCAAAAACATTTGGATACCAAGATTGTGGTTAGTTTTTCGACAAATTTTGATGATTTGACCTTGATATAACCTTGACCTGAACCTAATGGGGTCAAGAGGTTGATTTGACTTCTGATTCTAACAACATAAAGATACCACGATCGTAGTCTATTCTCGATTAACTTTGATGATTTGACCTTAAAATAACCGTTTCCATGACCTGATGGGGTCTAATTGACCCCGGATTTAGACTCAGTGACTTCAAAAACATAAAAATACCATTTGTCGTCTATTTTTCATGAATCTTGATGATTTGACCTTGAAATGACCTTGACCGTGATCTGATAAGGTCAAACCGACCCGAGATTCGGATTCAACGACCTTAAAAACATAAAGAAACATAGAGAAACTTCTTTTTTAGAGCAGGATTTTTGTTTTTATTTGTGTGGCTGTATAATTTTCTGCCTAAAATAAGGAGCGTCGAATCAAACTGTATTTTGTTCACAACTGGACAAAAATCAGTTGGATGCTGTTTCATTTAAAAATAAGCATTTTTTTAAGTTCTGAAAGATTTTACGGACCAGTATTATTAAATTCTGTGCAAATTATATCATGTTACTGCATTTACGGCTCAAACCATGTTTCATGAGTTTAGATTCAAACTTTGTTTTACCATAGTATTTTATTAGAAATTACATTTTTTGTTAAGCCACACAAACGCTACAAATCCATCACTGCGTCAAAATAAAGTTATTTAGATGATTTTAGTAACGTTTGTTTTTTTATAGTTAGATTCAGGTAACCTTTTTAAATAAATGTTAGCTTTAACAAATTATTATAGGTGTCACTGTTTTATACCAAGTATAGGCATTAATCAAATGTTCAAAATTTAAATGATTATTTGTTTTTGTTTTTGCTTTAAGTTGTAATAATTTCAGTGATTTTAAATCAAGAAATATTTTGTCTATTTATTTTTGTTAGTAGTGTAATTTATTGTTTTCTGCAAAGTAACATATGACTGCGTAATTCGACGTTCCTTTAATGTTGTAATATTCTCAATATGTATTCCGGATGACAACATTACTATCTAGCATATTATTTTCTTAAAACAAAACATTTTGCTTTCAGAGCTTAGTATGATATATAGTGTCATCAGATGTATTACTGGATATAATTACATGTGGGTATCTCTCACTTTTGGTTTAAGTGGAATTGGGATAAATGCTAATATTTTTCCCAAAACACCATGTATTAAAAAAGAACTAAATTTTACTGGTTATTTCTGAAAACCTATGATATATAACCATCTTTTTATTAAAAAAAAGGCCATTACTAATTTGAAATTTCCAATCGACCACGTATCATGCAGTTATATGAGAAAAAAATGAATGTCAAGAAAATTTAATTCTTAATTAATTAAATTCTCACACGCCTTCGTCTAGGGCACACGAGATTTACCCATTCCTACTTATTTTCTAATAGTGATCCATCCCTGTGTGATACATGTAATTTAACAAACAGCATCTCTCACATATTAATTAACTGTCCTAAATACGTTAGAGAACGATTGTCTTACAATATCCCAAACAGCCTTCTACAACTTCTTGGAAAAGACTGCCCAGTGGAAAACTTGGTGAACTATCTTAAAGCCATAGACATCTTAAACAAACTCTAATCCTAATTTATTGTACTTAGCTTATTTTATTGTCGCTAATAACCTTAAGGTTGATGCGACTATTTTTTTCAAATTAAAAAAAAAAAAATTAATGCGTGTAATTTAACTTTTTAAAAATAGCATGCCCTATATTAAACATTGGATATAAATAAGGTACATTTTTCTTAACATTTTTTATGACCTTTATCCAAACAAAAAAATTTAAATCGCTTTCGGTAAAACCCAAAGTAATAAACATATTAAAATTTATAAGCGTCTGTTTTTATCCAAAAAAAAATATTAGGCTAAATAGTTCAGTATGCCAAAAAAGCTTGTAAAGGGAAAGTCAAAAGGTTTATGTATTCTCAAAAACATAATCGGAGAAAAAATAATATTAACGTTCAAACGACTTTTAAAGAAAACGTGCACCTATTTTACTTAAATAAACATTTTTCCACAACACAATATCTTCTCTACCATTTCGAACCATGTCCTATATCGTCGAAATGATGATCGTGATAGGAATCGTAATAAACGACTTTTGGTTCCTCTTTTGACTTTTCTTTAACTCCACAAAAAACATTGCTTTTTGCATCAAAAGTGATCCAATAGCCACCATCAACATTTTGGCGGAAATACCGGCACTTATAATTTTAATAATAATATCTATTATCTCGTATACAGCAAATCCAGTCAGACCAAGTTTTACATTATTTATGATTCCAGATATGTCAGAGAAAGGCTTTCCACGATTTTCTGGGGGAACTAAAAAAATAAATTATGTTTTACTAAAATAATAAAAACACAGTGTTATATAAAATTAAAATTATTTTAACAAATTAAAAAAAATATATATATATAAATATAGGATGTTACATAATATAGTAAAAAAAAATTAAGGGCAGATTATACATTATGCCCTAAAATGTTCTAAAGAAAATTTGGCAATGCCCTATATATATTATAATAATACTATTTAATCTGGAGACGCTATTTAGAAAAAAAAATAATTTAATAGGTTTATATTACCTAAGTAAGTTTATAAAATGTGTCCCAGGATAGGTGTTAAAAAAACAAATGGGTCATTAAATTTTAAGTCAGCAAGATTGGTCACATAGTTCAAAACTAAGAATAGGTATTATACAGAGCGAGTAATAAGTAAAAATATTAAAAGTGCTTACGAGTAAAGTAATTTTTAATATAATAAAATTGTATAAGTAAATGTTGTATAGAATTGAATTTTATGTCAAAATTTAAAGTTAAAGCAGAAAAAAAATTGTTTTTTTACATTGTGCATTAAAAATTAAATAGTTGGTAAAGGAAGTAGTATTTAAAAGAAAATTAAAATATTTTTAGGATTTTGTTTATAAATTTGCTTTCTTGTCGTGATTATTCAAGTGTTAATGCATAGGTTGTAACAAAATTGACAAAAACATTTTTTTTTACTTTCATACCTTAACATCAAATTTTAACACAAAATTTAATTCTCTACAACTATTACCTCTACAATTTTGTTATATTTTAAAAATTAAAGTACTTTACTGTTGGGCATTTTTCATATTTTTACCCATAACCATGTACCTGTATAATAAATTGTTCTCTTGTAACACCTATCCTGGGCAGTATAAACGTGGGCCCGGAAATGCGTTGTTTCCCAAATACCGGGTGTTCAACTTTTAAAAAAATAGTTTTATTTTTTTATTTTAACTGAATAAAATTTACCTTCTCCAGTTGCATGTTAAACAGTACCTCAACAAATATTTCGGAAAAAATGTACAGCTTTGACTTTTAGGAAAGTTTTATCTCCTAATTGAATTTAAAAAGTATAAATACATCTTTTAAGCTCCTGAACTTATTTTGTACCTTGCTTAGTTTTCGGGACATGAGAAAACTTTTTTTTAATTTGCTTATTTTTAATGTTATGGTACTTAATTGAGCGTTTGTAATTAATGTTTTATCATTATTTATAAAACAATAATAAAAATAATTTTCCTATGTTCCTTGTGGGATCCAGAAATATGCAATTAGGTGATTTTTTAAAGTAAACAGAATAGAAATATAAATTTAAAAAAACTGTACTTTACTTCTCTAATGTAAATAAAATATAAAACTTGCACAAAAGTCAGTTCCGTACATTTTTCGTTCGTTTAGGTTCCAAATGCTACACATAATTCTTCTAAATTTTATAACAATAAGAGATATTTAGATATAATAAAAAAAAATAAAAAAATTCACACCCTGTATCTAAAAACAATGCATTTTCGAGCACATATTTCTATAAACTTTTTTTGTATCATTAATTGTAGAATCTGCCCCAAAATTTGTTTAACAACATTCTGTAACACCCTGTATATGTTATAATGATACTATTTTACTAATCTGAAGACGCTATTTTAAAAAAATAAGTATTTTTAATAGACTATGGAGGAAAGAAGAACACAAATAAACTATAAAATTGAATAGTCATAAAAAATTGACATTAAATATTTTAGTGACATAAAAGATAATCTTGCTACATAGTATAGTAATTTATAAAAGACAAATACCGGATTTTTCTTTTATTAATATCTCCAAAAAACTTTTTACATCTAAACTGTTTTCTTAAATATTACCAAACTATGCTATTCAGATATCGACGTTCGACAAAAAAATTACCAATGGTCGCCATCTTAAAAACTAACAGTCTATTGTAGGTACTATAGGAATAGTTCCATTTAACTTAATTAAAAAACTCCTATTTTTTTTAATTGATTACATAAATAATTTAAATTATCAAATCTAGATATGTGATGTAAATAAAAAAATAGAATATAGCACTGCCCCAGATAAAGTGGGTACATTTTTGGTTTTCATAGCCTACTAAAGACAAATATTTTTCTAAAGCAACGTACATGGTATTTCTTGAAGGTGACCTGTGGCCACCATTTTAAGTAAACATCCTGTTGTAATGTATCATTAAAAAGGGATATTTATAAAAAAGACTATGAAAATATGAACACCTTATTATTTTGTATGTAACGTAAATCTTTTAAAAGATTATGTACAAAAACTTTTAAAAAATTAGGTGAGTAACCACATCCTATGTCACCCAGTATTGGTATTCATTTAACAACTCTTAGTATTATTATAAAAGACTAATTTTAAGAAATTATTCGGAATCTTCACTATATGGTAATATAAAATTATAAATTAAAAATTTAATTATCATATATACAAAACATAGGAAAAATTTAAAAAACACTTGATTATAGTAAAAATATTTAGTTATTGTGATATTATTATTTCACTTAACATTGCTTGCTATTGTTACAAAGTTTTTAATACAAAATTTTAAAAATGGTGTAATAATTTACGCCATATTTTCAAAAACTTTTTGCTCGAAAATCATAACAGACTTTGTTTCTTAAAGTTTGCCAGCATAGTTTTAAAAGTTTAAATCATTTAAAATTATGGACATCGAATTACTTTCAGCTGACAAGCTGATTTTTTGTACCTTATTTAAGCATTTAAAATTTTAGTATAATATATTTTAGGGTTATTAAAAAACAAAAATATTTGCAATAATTCCATTGACATTTAATATGTATTAAAGTTTGTTTAACATAATAAGTTAATATTAATGTTTCTACATCAAGCCTTTGTTGAGATAGAACAATTTAATTTAGCCATCCTTATTTTGATTTTTTTAATGTGAACCTAGACACCTCTCTGATAAAAGTACCAAATCTTTTTATGACGGTATTCTAGTTTTAAAACTTACCCATGTGTATAGTGTGTATTTCCTAATGTCTGCAATGTTTCATTGATGTTGGATTACTAAATGATGTGTACAATGCTGTTTGGTGCATCCAAAAACCTTGAGTTTTGTGCATATCAAGACATGTCAAGTGTTGTTTGTAGTTTAATTTTCTGAAATACTTAATTCTGTAGTGTAATAAATATGTTGTTATGAAGAAAGATTACACTTAAAGAACTATTCGTAAAAATAATTGCAATATTTTAGATTAACTGTAAATAGAAATTAGCATATAATTTTATAATACAAATGGTATTTTTCTTCTACAAATAACAATATTGTTAGATTTTAAAAAGATTTTACAAAAATAAATAGAAATGGTTTACAAATTTTATTTATATATTTAAATTTTTTTAAATATACACTGCAACCAGTATAAACCAGTTAGTAACCTTTAATTATTTATTTTAGTATAAACATCTTTAAGAAGGACCACTAGTACAATACGTTTTTGCATTTTTAATAATGATTTACTTACACAAACTAACTTAATTAGTTTTTGAGATGCTTATAAGCTATGTCAGCAACACAGGTATAAGTGGAGAACATCGTCACCAGGATGCCGTAAAGCTGCGTCCAGACTTGCAACAATTCGCCAAACATCCATTTAAACAAATCAACCCATTTGCGCGCTCCTTTGATGCAAAAAACCGACAAGCTTTGAATCACCGCGAAATCATTTCCCAAGCCCTTGGAACGACCTAAATTCAGTCCACGTCCACATTCGCGCTATATGGAGCTATGTGGGGCGCTATTCAGAGCGGCGAGTTGTTGCAAGTTTAGACGCAGCATAAGAAGCTTGTTTTGCTTAAAGAAGTGATTAGCAAAATAGCTTCATATTGAAAAAGAAAATGGCGAATACCTCTGTGTTTACAAAAATTAAATTATTATTTTAATCTTTAAATTCTTCTTGTTAAAAATTATTTTGTTAAAATTCCTGCAGTTGTAATTAACCGATCATTATTCTATCTGCTGAAATTATCAGTATTCCCTAATAATAAATTTAATAAATAATGTATCTTTTGTGTCCCAAATACCATTATATTTTTGTAGTTTTTTATATTGTTTATTTTTTTTTATTACAGACAATGTTTTTAAAGTTTTTTTTTGGTATTAAAGACATTGTGGAGACCGCAGTTCTTTTTAATACTCAAATACTTTAATTTTGAATGCATTTAGTGTAAAACTTTTTTTTATTATAGAAATTGACACATTTTTGAGCGTCAAACTGGTGGTTCAATTTAATAAGTAAACGAAATAATGCTGGGTATAGCACACATGCTTTAGTGTAAAAAATAAATAAAAAAACATGAAATTAATTTTGTTATTATGAAAAATTGGCGTTTTTTAAAAAATACTTTAAACAAAAAAGGAAAAATTTTGTGCTGAAAAAGAACACTGCAAAAGAGATAATTTTCTAAAAAGTAGCTAAAATTTTTGCTTAGTCTTGTTATTAAGTCTTATAAAATCTGAAATAAATACGTGTAACTCTTAATTATGGCATAGTATTTTTTACTAAAACAGTAGATATTTTATCAACTATACAATGCTTGTCTAAAGTCAGGACCCCCATCCTAACTTTTAAATGTTTTGTTTTTTTGCATAAAAACATTACACTTTAATAAAGCAACATTAACCAAATTTCAGGCAAAAAAAAGATATAAATGTCAAATTGAAAGTTGGGCACCAATAAAAAGAAATGAAAAGTGACGACTTGTGGTACATCTTTTTAAAGCTCCTGGCGAGTACTTTATTACCCCAGAATATAAAGTCAATACCTTTGCCTACCACAAAATGACGGTACTTTGAAAATAACCTAAATACCTCATTTGAATTTGGTATTTTCTTTTAATGGTAATATAATATAAATGGATAAATGGTGCATCAATAAAAAAATATATATCTTTGTCCTACCCTGTAGATTATCACCAATATTACTATTAAATAAATCTTTAAAAAGCTTTAAGAATACACCACATTAGTTGTATCATAAAGTAACATACCTACGGATAAGAGAAACCATGGCATGCTAAAATTTTCGTACCGCTTTTGCGGCAGGCTCAGCGCTGCCTGGCGGCAGGCTTGTCATTTTTGCCAGTTTACACTTTAAATGCGTCGGTCGAAGCCTCGCCTCGTGTAACATCAGCGGTGAGGAGTGTAAGCTTACTAAAATGACTAACTGGCGGTATTTCAACGAGAAACGAATAAAATTATATTGGGAGTTTTCGCATGACCTGTCCTTAAATCGGCTATTCCATGATAACTCTTATAATTTCCTTACTTTATGGTTGTATCTAACTTTAGATTTTTTAGATTCAAAATTATGTTCATCCAAATGAGGTATTCAGGTAATCTTCAAAGTAGCCATTTTGTAGTGGGTAAAGGTATTGACTTTATTTCCGGGGTTATAAAGTACTCGTCAGGAGCTTTAAAATGTTTAGCCACAAGACCCCTTTTCCATTAAATGTATTTTGTTTTGTTGCCCAGCTGTTAGTTTGATATTCTGTCATTTCTTTTCTAAAATTTGGTTTATATTGTCTTATTAAAGTCCTTAACTTATCACAAAAAAATACCTAAAATTCCTAAATTTAGACAAGTACTGTATATTACTACTACAGTAACTAATGTACTAACTTAAATTGTATTTAACTTTTTAGTATTAATATTAGGATTAGCAATATAAACTAAAATTTTAGGATAATCCTAAGAGATCTTATTGAATATTTAGTTTAACAAATTTATGTTTGATATAACTTAAATATACACTTTCAGCCACTTCAACTGGTTTACAGGCAAGTTTTAGCATTGCGCGGTAAGGAGACAGTCTAAAGAGTGTAGAACAACAACAGGTAAAGATTAGACAAAAAATGGCGAGATGTAAATATTTCCTGACAAGGTGATGCACGTTTTATTGCTCCGGTAATTGCCTATAAACCTTTAGAAGTAGCTGCATAATTATTTGTATGCTTTAATGTTTATACAGCGTGTCTACTTAAGTTTCACCATTTCACAACTTTTTTATTAATAATTTTACAAGAAAAAAAATGCAGTTATAAGGTATTAATTTTTTGGAGTGTTATATGAGGTATAACAAAAATATGAATTTTGTTCAAAAGGAAAGAACCTTTATTTTTCATAATATCGAAAATTTTTATAAAAAAAAGATGTTTAGGATTAAAAATAACTCTCAAAAATGCAATCTGGTTTATCTAAAATAAAAAACATTTTTGTGCGATAACAAGTATTTCTGTGACTTTTTGCTATTTTGACTGTTCTTAGGCTTTTATCACATATTACATTTTTAAAAAATATATGCACTGATATACAATGTAAATGTTATTTTGAATTCTAAGCACTTTTTTTTATAAAAATTTTTGATATTATAAAAATAAAGGTACTTCCCTCTTAAGCAAAATTCATTTTTTTTACATACCTCGTACAAAACTGCAAAAGATTATTATCTAATAATTGCATTTAAGATTTCGAAACATGCACAAATATAATAAAAAATAACTTTTTTGTAAAATTAATAAATAAAAAAGTTATCTATATAGTGAAAACTTAAGTAGACTCGCTGTATAATTTACATAACAAAGTAATTAACAAAACTATATTTATTTGGAGACAAAACACATATTGTAAATGAATTAAAATACTTTTAAAGTGTTACTAGATCTCATGTTGCGTAACTTCTTTTGCGTGCTTTTCTGTATCCTATTAGATAATCTATAACTTCTTCCCCAATATTCATATTCTGGCTTAATATCAATTTCATCGTCATAGTGATGATCGTGATGAGCATGTTCAAAATTAATTATCTTAGAATGGTGACTTGCTTGATACTTAACGCTTAACCAAAGTTTGATGACATTAAGGATCAGCGTTGCAAAGGCAATGAGCAGGAATTTGAACTTTACAGCGGCATTAAATATTTTTATTAAAATACAAATTTTTATTATTATTGCGGTTACCAATACTACTGTTTTTATAATTTTAACGATTTTTCTTATTATGCCCCGTCTGTTACTGCTCCCTTTTTTCTAGCTAAAAATTAAAATTAATTAAAAAGTAAGTAAATCTATTAACTGATGTTCACCATAACATTAGTATGGTAGTCACAAGATTACTGTGGTTTTTAGTACATTATTAGTAATCACCCTTTCTACACAGTACCACATAATTAAACTAATTGGCAACTATTTTATTAAAAACTAAATGTTTATAGTTCAAGTGTAATAACAATTATTACACTAACTATGACTCAAAGAAAGTTATCCTTAATGAATTAAATATTTTTAAAATAAAACCTTACCAAAAATATTTAATGTAAATATTACAGAAACAGCGATATCCAAAATTTCCTATGAATCTAGAGTGTTGAAATTCTGATTCCATTTCCTTATTGCTAGTTGCTGAATAAAGCTGCCAAATATATGTACTTTTCTATGCAAATTCTGTGAAAAATCTGGATTTTATTAATTCCAGTGTCAAAAGGTTTCTTTAAAATGTCTGTAAACGAATCTTAAAGGCTTAGGGCTGCCCTAACAGTGGAATACAAAAATAAGTTATTATTTAGCCACATAATTTTTTTGTTCCTTTAGCAAAAAGCAAAACAATTTTTGGACTTATTATTTCTCTAACTAACGGTTAAAGAGAATATTACTTTTATCGTTAAACTAGAAGTGCTATTATACCTTTTGCTACCAATTCTCCCCACAGGCTCTTTACTAATTAATATGCTTCTCCCAACAGTTGCATTTATTTGCAGTTATCCATTTCATAGCTCTCTTATTATATTATTTAGCCTCTAGAGATAATTTGAAACAAGCACAAGGTCATAAAGGTTTAACTATCATATTGTCCAGATTAATGCCTCTTAAATCTTGATTGATGATTTTAAAACGACCTTAATTTTCTCCAACATATTATATCCATGGGCAAGATTACAAGATATTTTTCTTTTTCAATTGGATATTTATTTCCTTTTAATGATATAAAACTTTAAAACTTCTATAGGCTATTTTTGCCAATGCTTTAAAAGGAGATGCTCTAAAGCAATGATAAAGCCAGGCAGATTCATTCTCCTACTAGAAAATGTTTACATGTAGGTGTTCTTTGTCTTTTACCTGGGTCAACACACTAAATCTTAATATAGAAAAATCGAGATGGCACGGCGTGTATATTTTATGCTGCGCCCAGACTTGCAACAATTCGCCGCGCCGAATATTGCGCCACATAGCCCCACATAGCGCGGACTTGGACGTGGACAGAATTTACGTCGTTCCAAGGGCTTGGGGAATAATTTCGCGATGATTCAGAGCGTGTCAGTTTTTGACGACGTCTTATAATTCGATGGAGCTGGCTGCACGCACCAAAAACATGACTTATGCGGCGTTACCTCACTCTGAAGCGTTCCATTTAAGGCTTGAAGTGCACGCGAGAAAGTGGAACGAGTGACAATCGGCCTCCACGTTCAGCAGCGGTTCTCGTGGACAGCTGTTATACAATAATACATTTACATGTTTTCGTCAAGCATGAAGTGCAGTGAAAAGTGAATGTGGTGTCAATTGTGTAGAGCAACCATTCCATCAGCATTTTCTTATGAAGTTGTCACCAGCGGCGGCGAGTACGTGGGTGCACGGGGGCAAATGCACCCAAAGAAGTAAAATGTAAAAACATTTTACCATTTTTGTCCTTAAAAACTGTTTCTTGATGTTGGTGAGGACCTTTTTTACTTTTTAAGTTTTTATTAGATAAGAATAGAATACATCTTTAGCCTTATTCTTGTGAAAGTTTTTAAAGTTTTAATAGTTAGTAAAAATAGTTAGTAAAATTTGAAGGTGGTGACATTTTTTTGCTTGCTCTTTAAAAATTTGTCTTGTTACTTGTACCGGCACCCATATGAAAACTCGAAACCCGCGGCGCCTGATTATCACGTTTAACTATCGTCAGTAAACCGACTTTGCAGACAACCAATTTTTTTTATCAAAAGAGCGCGCCAATAGGTTGGTTTGTTTGGACGGATGTTTGGCGAATTGTTGCAAGTCTGGAGGAAGCTTAAAATTAACGTCTATTTATAATATTGGCTTAAAATGATGTTCCTTTACTTGCCTGCTTCAAAATATTTAGGTCAGATGAACATAAATTGTCAAACGAACATGCGCACTTAAAAGCCGTGGCAAAATACAAACACCGGCACCCCGTACCCTTCGACTGCGGTCTGACCGTAACACTCATTAGCTATCATACTTCGAACAGAAAACCAGGACGCCGTCAACAAATTCTTTCCTATAATGCGGATAGTTTGGCGCCGGGTGCGGTTACCCTCAACTGGCTTGCGCACAAACCGGTTTTTTCGCCCATGAAATGTAACTTTTGTTTCGCGCAGGTTATAACATTGGCGATCCATCGATATCAGTGAAAAATACCAGTTTGAGTTTTATTGATTAAATAATAATTTCCAGGGTTTTAAGAATATTACTCACTGTTTAAATTTTGTTTCCTTTCTTTGGAACAATGAGGAATTAAAGTAAACATGCCTTATTTAAAACAATCTAAAATAGTAACGTTAGTTAGGTAAGTCACAGGAATATTTATGGTATTATAACTGTATATTTACAAAATATTATTCTTTAAGTTAATCAAAACTTGGGTTGGGATTAGATAATTGTGAAACGTTACCCGAGCTGGGGCTAAAAAGGTAAAAATATAAAAACCTAGCCCCACAGTACTTAGTGCTTTATGTGCAGGGTGCCCATATAAAAACAAAGATCCTGGTTACAACTACTAAGTTTGAAGTATCTGCTATTATTTTCGGCGATATGACAGGTTGTCAAGTTTAATTTTTTTATAGTTTAATATTAAATTACCTGTACGAGCAACCTACTTCAATTGGAAGAAATATAATAAGGGTTAAACGATCTATAAAATACTAAATTATTTAATCACTTAAATTCACCCCTAAATTTTGGGAGTGAATCACATCCTCGCCAGGAAGATTAATTAATATCTTATTTTGAATATCGTTTGTCCCTTATCATCCCTTCAATTTAAAGTAGCTGGCTCTTATAGGTAATGTAATATAATACATAAAAAGTGACAAGCTCATCATCATATTGATTGAAATAATGGCAGAGACTTCAAAATTGACAGGTGAAATCAAGTCAAGAGACCTTTAAAACTCGATCCCTCTTTCTACCTATGATTTTCTGGGTGAGTCTAACCCCTGCTAGAGCGTTGCATTTATGGGGGTGAAAGGAGCAAAAAAAATTGTTTCCCTAAAATCAACGTGTCAAGCGTTTTTTTCTTATATGACCTGAAGTGCCAAAATTAGTTCTGTTTTGTTTTCAAATGGCCACCCTGTATAAAACTATGTAATATGTCAGAAAGAAATTGCTCATTAAATACAGCTCTAAAAGGATTTTTCATTTTTCTTTTTGGGCAATAACTAGATTTTGTTTTAAATTTTATTTTTATTCTTCAAGCAAATAATAAAAGTTTGCATGACGAATTTTTTGTGGTTGATGTAAGTTTTAATAATTTTAATATTTATTTAATTATTTTGATAATGGAAAACACATCTTAAAAGTAAAACATATAACTATTTAAAATTAATGTCATAGCTTAGGACCTCAAACCGGCAAGCAAATTTCTAGGTCGAACGGGCAAGGTCGTAGACGTGCTAAGTCACCAAAAACCGAGTTCAACTTTGTATAGGCAAACAGGGTGACCGAACGCAGGGGTGTTAGAAAAAGAGATTGTGAAAATATTAGTTAAGAAGTAGAGTGTGTAGAAGTGAAAGCCAAGTATAAAGTTAAAGTTTTAAGCATGTTTCTCCTGTACGGGCCACCCCAGTGGGAGGTATGCCCGTACTAAATTTAGTTAGTCAAATAGTCCCTAGTAGCTTTGTGAGTAGTGAACGAAGATAGTTTCTCTTGTGAGAACCACTGGGTCTCGCGGTCCCAAAAGTTAGTTCCATATGGTACAGATTGGGTAATTACGTTGAACCTACCCTAAATGTTTTATTTTTTGTATGGAACTGTTTTACTAAATGGTGTTTACAGGAAAATTTCAAAGAAAATATAACGTTAAAATCAACTTCTTAAAATTTTAAACAACAATTTTATATTTAAAGTATTAAACCTTCATTTAGATATTTTGCATTGAAAATGGCTCGTTTAATAAACTTTAGATAATTTAACTTAGCAACCCAATACTGAAACAGAAGTAAATTACCTAAGCTTTTGTTATAATTTTTGTGGGAAATTTCGTATTAAAACGTAAAAATAAATAATTTACCAAATAATTATATCTTGCCCCTGTTAAAAAATGAAAGTTTTAGGCAAGGTTAATTAAAATTAAATCAAAAGGAACATTTTTCTTAGGAACTATTAATATTTTGAAAGTGATTGGGGCGATGGAGGGAGGCGGCGACTACCCCCTTCAAAAATTGTCTAAAACTACATACTTAATAAATTTTTGGGTATATTTTCAAAAATAATAATGCAATTTATTATTAAAAATTGTAAAGGGCCTTTATAACTTATTCTTTGTCATTACTTAAGCCAACGTTAACCTAATCCGGCATACAAAATATATAACGACTATTTTTCACAATGTCTCAAAGTATGCCATTTAAGGAATGGTGTCAGTTAAAATGACACAGTAGTTTAGGCTAAAATGGCATATACCTTTAACAAACGATTTCAAGGATTTTATAAAATAAAAATAAATAGTGTTACAGACTTTCAAAAATGCATGTGTACGTTAAAGAATTTTAGAGAGTTAGGATCATTTAATTTAGTTTGTTAATTTATTTAAATGATTTGCCTTTATTTTTCCAAGTTCTTTTATCACTTTCGAAGGTTTCCGAAACCGCCCGAATTATCCATTGAGAACTTATATGCCATCCTGTACCATGGAATTTTCGCGATATATTTTATAGATATAATTCTAGATCATTCTACATTCTTCCATATGACTATAAAAAGGCGACATAAAACCTTCGAATGATTAGTATAGATTCGACTTTTGTGCTGTAAACTTCAAAAATTGATAACTAAAGAGTTTGTCGTTGTAACCATAGTTACAAAAGGTATAAAAACGAAGGTACGTGTTTTTATACGAGGTGATTCGGAACCATACATTAAACAAATCTAAAACTTATTTCTATTAAAAATATTTAACATTTATAATATGATATAATATGTAAATAATCATGACTGTTTTTTAATATAACAACAAAGTTCATAAAAAATATATTTGTTCTAGGAGAGACTAAGCGCATTCAGCATGGGCCCACTTTGAACAACCTTGTCCTGTCAATTTTATTTTATATTTACCAACCCTTAAGGAAAAAAAAGGCTAGCTAGACAAATGATCATATTAAAACTTGTAACAAAAATACGTAACTTCGCAAAAATTAACAACTTCTAAATTGATTAGAATTATTTTGCGATTGGTGAATTAAAAATTAAACTTGAAATGTCGTGCAAAAAAATCAGTGACATGCACTTGTACGGTAATTTCGATACTAACCGCGGTGATCATATTACACACTACACGCACGAATTCCATTTTAGGCCAGTTTCCCCTATTTTGTATTAGAAATAATTTGGTATAATAATTATAAGCCATAATTTAACCCTTAAATGCATCGTGTTGTCTGTAGACAACATCATTCATTTTAAAGCGTATTATCCAAGCTTCTCTGTTGGGCGTTAATTATATTTTTCTCTGAAATTTTTTTCGATCATAATAAAATATAGCCTATAGTATTCCTGCAAAGTGTAGTGCTCTAATTGTGAAAGAATTTTCATCATCGGTTCAGTATTTCCCGAAAAGTTGGCCCTTTCACACTGGGCTCGGCGGGCTCTTATATATTTAGAGAGCTAGGCTCTAGGATATTCGGGAAAGCTTAAGAATATTTTCTCTTTTCGCAACTTACGAAGTTCAAATACTAGAGATAGCGCCACTACACTTAATTTCTAAGTTAAAGGATTGGAAAAGCCCTTATATCTTTAAAAATACGTCCCTTTAGGTTAAAACGGGAACTTTCTTGTTCGAGGGGGGGATGAAGGGCTATCACACTATATAAGTATCTTTATCGTATCGGGACTCCTTTTTTAGTTTTATCGGCACGCACATTTTATCAACTTGGTTTTATTATATACTAGCCGAACCGTGCCCACTTCGTTGGGCGTTAATTATATTTTTTCTGAACTTTTTTCTAATCATAATAAAATATAGCCTATAGTATTCTTTCATAGTGTAGCTTTTTAATTGTGAAAGAATTTTCATCATCGGTTCAGTATTTCCGAAAATTAGGCCTTTCAATTAAACAATCAACAATCGAACTAACTCTGGCGGGCGACACCGGGTTTTTATATATTCAGAGAGCTGGTTTAGGATATTCGGGAAAATTTGAGAATATTTTCTTTTTCACACCTTATAAAGTTTAAATACTCGACAACAGATGGCGCCACGAGACTTAATTTCCAAGTTGAAGGGTTGGAAAAGCCCTTATATTTTTAAAAATACGCCCTTTATAATTGTCTTTGCTTTAAGTTAAAACGGACACTTTCTTGTTCGAGGGGAATAAAGGGCTATCACACTATATAAGTCCCTTTATCGTATCAGGACTCCTTTTTAAGTTTTATCGGCACGCACATTTTATCAACTTAGTTTTATTATATATAATGACTAGCTCTGATTCCCGGCTTCGCTCGGGAGTTGATATGAGCCCCAATAACCGTTGTTCTGAATGAAGTTCAAATACTCGACAACAGATGGCGCCACTACACTTAATTTCCAAGTTGAAGGGTTGGAAGAGTCCTTATATCTTTAAAAATACGCCATTTAGGGTAAAACGGGAACTTTCTTGTTCGAGGGGGATATAGGGCTATCACACTATATAAGTCCCTTTATCGTATCGGGACTCCTTTTCAAGTTTTATCGGCACGCACATTTTATTAACTTAGTTTTATTATATATAATGATAATGATAAGTCACATATCAGTCAAAGCTGTATTTACGTACAGAATTAAGTAAACAAGTACATGGTCCCTTAATTACCTGTTTTTAGAAGTGGTCGCCGAAGAGAACTGGCGCTATTTTTAAGCTTAATTTGCATAATATTTTATTTTATATAAAATGGATACTATTTGTTTTGAAAAAAAATAAAAAGTATAAAGGTTAGTATTGAGGACTGTAATAATAAAAGCTTTAAATTTTTAATTTAAAAAAAATTCTTTTGTTGTTCATATGCAACATTATGCGTTAGAAGAACAATTTTTTATTTTTTTACAAATAATGTTATGATTTTCTAAAAGACATTAAATTACATAAATGGTAGCACTGTTTTAAAACAAAAAAAAAACATATCTTTTGTTGTTCCTTTTTCCCAAAAATGACTAAACCCTTAATAAAATGAGAATGTCGGGTCCTTTTAAGGGTTGCTGGCCGAGCGATTTGGAACAAGAAATGGCAGAAAAAAAAACAAAAAAGGTGACCCATTCAACATGTGCCTCTAAAGAAAATCAGACTCGATTAAATAGGGCACTGGCAAAGCAAAAGGGGTACCTTTGTAAATGGTATACACAAACAAACCCAAAATATAAAAAATATGGACTGGTTTTGTGTTCTGTGTTTACCCAATACAAAAAAACTGTTTAAGAGCTTTGTTTACTTTCATTTTCTTTTTGCGCATATTGTTGCTTACGGGCAACCGAGCAGTTTTTGCCAAAGAAAACGTAACATAAGATTTTTTTATTATTTTTCCCCACTTTTAGAACTTAAAACATAAACAAAAATGCCTAATCGCACACAAAAGAAAGATTCATGCAATTAAAGGGTTAAATTCTAATCGCGTAAAAACCTCCAATGTATCCCAACTTACAGTAAAGTACTAACAGATACATAACCAGAACTAACCAAACATCATCATAATCATTTCTTTAGTTTTTGCAAAGAATTAATATTTATCTAATTATTCTGTTACAAAAATATTTAGTTTGCGAGCTCTTGTGCTTATTATTACTTAGAATTTGTGATTAGACTTTTTACATTTTTTTCTAATATTTAAGTTTCTTGCTAAGAAAAATATTTTACTATTTTCCTACTAATTATTAGTCATTATTTGTACTTAGCAATAACTTCCCAAGTTATTGCGTATAGTTTAAGAAATACAACAAAAACTTGTTTTTTTTTTGTTATTTGCCTTTTGATCTAACTATTCTATTTAAGGAATTTAAAAAAAATACCTCAGGAATTTTGAATTTTTTTATTACATATCAATCTTTCATATGACTATATAATATTTTATTTTTTATAGCTTGCAGCAATACAGAAATAATTGCAATAACATGCAACTTGGCAGTAATGGCAGCAATAATAAGTCCCACTACCGTAGCCAATGCTACTAATCCTGCAATTAAAAATAGCTTTAAGACAGCTAGCTTGCTTGCCAAATTTAGTAAATACATTTTGAAGTTTCCATTATCTTTATCGCCTTTTTTCCTAGTTTTCTGAATTCCACTTTGCTGTCCATGATATTGTTCTGAAAGTAGAATCGGTTTTCTTTTGAATTGTAGCCTTACTTATAATAATAAGATGGAATGAAATGTATATGGTGTATTTAAAATATTTACAAGTCATGGATAGGCAAGTAATGAAATTTAGATTACCCAATGTATTTATGTATTCTTAAGAAATTATTAATTTGTAGGTATATGAACTTCCATTAATGCATAGGTAATATAAAATTAACAAATGTAAAGTATTATAACCTACTTCAATTAAGAATAACAGGACCGGATTTAAGGGAGACTGGCAGGGCTTAAGCTCCGAGGCCTCCACAACGATGCTTCTGGGCCCCCACAAGTACTTCTTGTCGTAAAAAAATCACAATATAGTAAGTACCTTTTTTCCCTTTTTGCTCTTTAAAATTTTTTTGGGAGAAAAATATTTTTTCTGCCCCGATATGATTGCGAGGCCCTCACAGGTTAGAATTGCCCTGGGGCACCTACACCTCTAAATCCAGTACCAAATAATACAGTAATCAAAAACAAGTGTTTCACGATAATCGGCACGAAACATTACATTATGTTGAGCTAAGTGAATAAAGTGATGTAAATGCTGATACAAGGAGGCGCAATTTTTTTCTCGATTTCCCAAAAAGCACCTTTGTCTATAAATAAAAAAAAACATTTAATTTGTTAAATATGTTTATTCAGACGTTTTTTCTATACATTAAGTCTCAAAGGTCACAAAGATGCTATCGGTCAAGTGCCAGCCGCACCTCTGGAATTGGTACACATTGGAGTCGTTTTACATTTTTCATTTCTTTTCTTAAAATTTTTGGCAATAATTTTTTTATTTTTACTTGAATGTTTTCCTTTAGAGGGAATGAGGTTTGTGACTAGTTCTGGGAGACCCGTGACATTAAAAAATCCAAAAAATATTCCTAAAACAGTTAAATCGAGTGACCTAGCGAGCCACTGTAAATCGCTAAAAGGAGATAAACCGGTTGGGAAACGCTTGCCTTAAAATTTCTACTATTGCTCGTGCTGTGTTCCCTGTTTAAATTTTATAGGAACACATTTTCAAGTCTTTATTTGCTTGGGTCGTCTTCTGGTTAATGTTGGCGGGTTTTTTTGATATCTGCAGCACACAAGCTATTTTCTTGGGGAAAAAATACTACGCAGACCACTTTTGTTTCTGTTTTGTGTTAAACCACTAAAATGGCTAAACAGCGCAGTGTTCGTCCCATGGATACTACACTACTCAAAAATCGATAACGAAATTTCATTTGAGCCAAAATCACAAAAAATAATTTTGGTCCAAAAATTGTCACAAATCTTTACTTTTTTGCTGGTTTATCTACGGATATTCTACTTTTGTTTAGTGTACAAATGTCAAAGTAGCGATGGCATACGACGTAATTTGTAAAAACAAGAGCATATTTTAATAGGGTGAGAACTTTTGCGCCACTTGTTATATTAAAAAAAAAATAAACGTGGAAAAAACCAATGCAATCCAATAGAACGAATAGAAATCATTAGAATATGCGACAAAAGCTCATAAAAACCGGTTTTTATTGTGCTTTTGTCGCAGATTCTAATGGTTTCTATTGGTCTATAGGATTGTATTGGTTTTTTTCGACAGGAAAAGTTAAAATTATATTAATGGTTGTTGCTTATTTGATCATCATGACATATCCGGAGTTGGTTCAAAGAATTTGGTTGGTACCTACTAGGGTCCATTAATATTCTTTGTTATAACGTTCAATACTTTACGAATAGTTCACCTACACATAACGTAGAAAACAAAGTTTTATTTACTTAATTTATTTTAAAGGGAGGCAAAGTATAATTTAGGTTTTTTTATACGACGTTTCGTAGTTTTCGAATGTTAGAAAAATAATTACGTGCAGAGACTTTTGTTTTAACCTTCGACAAGTAAGTACGTGTTTTAAGAGCTACTAATTGTTTAAAAATGAATTCTCCAGTCGCAAAGCCATAGTGTTACTTGCGAAAACCAAAGGAAAATCCACCCTGTCTTCGAAAAGCGCCTCAGTGTTGTTACCGTTATTTGATTTCTAAGTCTCATTTTACACCAGCCCGAAACGGATGATTGGTGACGGAGCAAAGCTGTCAAAGGGGTTGGGGTCTTCTAAGATCTTTCACACGTTAAGAATCCGGATAGTCGGTGAGCTCTTATAAGTATCCATATAATTTTTATCAGTCCGTCCGGCTTGGCTCTGCCGTGTGAAACCAGGAGAAAGCACATTTTTTTGTTTTAAACGTAAAGGTCAGGTCACACATAACCACAATCCCGGATTGATTGGAAAAATTTAAAAGCACTTTGCCTGTTCTCAAAAATATAAAAAGCATTTTTGTGTTTTGTCAAGCTGACTATATTGTTTTACGTATGTATGTATCTCCTTGTTTAAATAAAAAGATTTTCCCACTTATCTCTGTTCCTTTTTATTCAAACTTTCGGTATACTATGGGTAAAACTGTGATACCTTATTTTTAAACCTTTTAGACAACACGGTAATGCCACCACGGACGTTATTTGTTAAATAACTACTACCTAGGATTTGGCAAAATACTACACAGTGGTTTGCCATTGCCAACTGTTAGGTGACGAGCGATTTAAAATGCCGATGTCGGGTGCCGGGATTCCAACCCGGCTCTCTGCGATGAGAGACTGGTACTTTAGCCTCTACACCACGCTCGCCACTAGTAATTATACTTTTCCAGGCGTGTACAGAATGTTTACAGTTATTTTTGTTTGTGAGGATATTAAAAGTCCTTTCCCCTTATCTTCTGAATGGGACAAAATATCGACATTGGATAAAATCAAATTAAGTTTAGGTTTATGGGTATAACTTCTATTACTTTTGACATAAAAATAATTTTTGTATCTTAGCGCAGTGCCAAGGGGGCACAAATGGAAAGGGAAGACATGTAGCTTCTTATTTTAAACGTCCTTTAATTTTCTACTTACGCTATTTTGTTTTTGAAAATTGGACCAGCCGTTTCAGGTTTTAAAAGCCTTTGAAATTTGGCTCTACAAATAGTGCGGTTTTAATGGCATTGGCTTGTAAGGCTAAGGTCTAAGTCTAGAACAACTTGGCCGAATTTCAAAAACAAAGTGGTGTTAAGTGAAGATTCAAAGGGGGTTTATCATAAGTACTACATGACCACCTTTTTATTTAAAAAATTGCTAGGGCTTGTAATACCCTTTTATCTAAATTTTTATTCAAACTTAAATTTTGTGCTCTTTAGAAGTGAAGGAAAAAGGACTTTTAAAAACTTCACTATATACATACAAAAATTGGAGGTAAACCTCAAACGCTTGTAACTTTGGAATAACTTGGCCATTATTTAAAAATAAAAAGGTGATGTGTGGAGAATCAAAAGCCTTTAAAACGAGGAGCTTTATGCCTCTTTTTCATTGAAGAAAAAAATTGCCAGTGCCGTCTTGGTACTATGCTACTTGACCAAAATTATGCCAAAAATATTTTCAGGGACATTTTTTTACCCCAAATATTTACTAGATTTTGATATTAAAAATGTTTAACAATAAACACCTTAAAAATTTTAAACAGATAAAATAAATAAAGCAAATTTAAAAACTCGATCCTAACAACAAATATTTCCATAAATTAAATCAGCTTTTAAAATACTCATAAAATGTAATAAAGAAATGTGAACACCTTTTAGTAATAGTTCAATTTTAATAATTTAAGTAGGTATATATCGTATTAGCTATTTGTAAAAGTAGGGTACATCGTTCAGTAATGCAAAAACAAAACAAGCACTAACCGTCTCTTTTTCATACTTTGCCTATGAACGACTTTATATGGCTAATTCTGTATACTTAAAAAACTAAGGTATTTATTTAAAATTTAGAGTAATTTGGAGTTTACCAGATACAATGTTATACATTGTTATTCTATCAAGACTTTTTTTTGCTGAAGGTTATTATTAATACCAACCTAACTGTAGGTGGTGTCGAGTGTTTTAATGTCGGTAAAGAATCGGGTTCATTAGTTAGGTACTTCTCTAATTCATTTAGAAAGGGACATGTCTACTTACAAATATTTTTAAAGAAAAAACCCAAAAACGTTTAACAATAAAATTCTAAGTGCGCTTAATTATACTAAACTTAAGTTTTTGGGGTATTCGGCCGTCGTTGGAGTTTTTGTATCCTTGACGTTTCGCCAGCGCGTATGTATGAATGGTGGAGGGGAGGATAACCATCTTTTATGGCGGACAAGTTGAAAAAGTGGCCATCGAAATGTAGCAAGTTGGGATAGCGCCACAGTAGCCAGTGGAGGGATTTTGGTATTTCTTTCCTTTTTTATTTTATATCTATCTGTCCTTTTTAATTTTGTATCTTACTCTAATAATTCATGCTCATTTGTTAAAAAAATCTTCTCTGGCTACGGTGGCGCCACCTTAAGTTGCTTCTTATGACGGACAGTTTTTAAAACATTCAGATGATTATCCTTCCCTCCACCATCCATACTGGATTGTTGCAACTATAATTTTTATGTCAAAAAGTGGTTTATATCCTTCCATTAGTCATACCCAAATTTTATAAAAAAAATGAATGGTACAAAGTTGGCAAGTTACTGTTTACGTCCACACTGAATAGGGTGTTCGGTTAGATTTTGAACGGGATCTACACGCTTTATTTTTTGAGATACAAAAATATCTTAAATACAAGGGTTTTAGGGTTTTATAAGAACCTCCAGAATTTGCTTAAAAAATAAACAAATGAAAATCGCAAAGTAAACAAATGAGCATCGACTGTGATATTTTAAATGGAACACCAGGTATATTTAAAGTTGAGTGCAAAGGGTATATTTTTCTTCAAAAATATAAACCTTGTCTATGTTTGGACCACCAACCACCAGTTATCGCAAAAAATGACTCTGAGTCCTGGAAAAGCCAGCGCTCTGATTCATAGACAATTTAACATGGGCGGCTTTGGTTTTATTTGTTTCTAGAAATATGGCCTTTTTGATATTTGTTTTGAATAAAATAAAGAAATTGTCTGAAATAATAAATATTTTAATGTTAAAAAAATGGAGCTTTATGATTTTTGATATTATTTTTTTACCTAAACAGTTTGAAGTAGTTTTATAAAACTTTATTAACAATAAATCAACAATACTATTTAGTATTTTTTTTTCATTTTTAGTAACTGTAACGCTTTTTTCTTGCCACATTATTTTTGTTCTTAAAATTTTTCACAATGTAATAAATTGCAGATTTTCAGGGAGTTACTAGATTTGGATACTTTTTATAATATTTTCGTGTTTGACGATAATTATTTATTTTTATTTTTGCTTTTTCTTGGTCAGAATATCCCATATTGGCGATTTTAAAGATCAATGAGACCTCTGGTGGTCAACGGCGCAACCTAGGAAAACAGGTGATCGGACATGTTTAACCATTCAAATGGATATAAATACATTATTATTTATTTACTTCCTTATGTTTAACAAGCGTATTTAAGCTTTGTGCGCTAATAGCTGTGTGTTTTGCTATCATTCTTATCAGAAAGTCTTTCTTTTCACCTATATTAAAACGTTTATTATGGCATCAAAGGAGCCATTACCATCTAAAATAAAAATACGTGTGTAAAATCAAAATAATATGGTCGGAATTTAAGATTTCTTCTCCTTCCAGTGCGCACCTACTATTGGGAGTGCAATTAAGGTATAAAAATATTGAGCTTAGCGTCCAAAACACTTCTTTACTGATTCCGAAAAAAAAATACATGGCGCTTTCTTTACTAATTTACACTAACAAAAAGTCTATCAAACCATCAAGGACACTACTTAAACTCACAAATGGAGTTTTAACACACTTAATACGTATAAATCTATAATAAATCACGGCTGTACCAAAACTTGAACAGTATTTTAAGCCATTTTAATACCCGAAATTCGTAACGTAATTAAAGCTAGTTACCTGCATATTACCTGCTTCTTTCGACTTTGTTTACGTTTAGCAGCGCCCCCATCGGTAGTTAAAATCGCCAATTGTAAAAAAAGTAATAAAACACGCGTTCAAAGCCGGTCAGAAAGGCCATATTCAGAGAAACAAGTGAAACCAAAGCCGCCCATGTTAAATTGTCTATGAATCAGAGCGGCTGACTGATTTTTCTGGGATAACTGCTGGTCCAAACATAGACAAAGTATATATATTTTTAAAAACAGAAAAATATACAATTTCCAATGAACTTAAAATATACACGGAGTTCCATTTAAAATAACAAAGTTGATGCTCATTTTTTTACTTTGCGATTGTTATTTGTTTATTTTTTAGCAAATCCTGGCGGTTCCTATAAAACCCTAAAACTTTTGTATCTAAAATATTATTTAATCTTAAACAATAAAGCGTGTAGACCCCGTTCAAAATATGACCGAACACCCTGTACATTAAACAATAATGCTGTTGTTTTGCCGTTATGTAGCTATTTATATTTGCTACCACTGGCAAAAGTATATTTTACTGTAAATTTTAAATTCTAAAACGTTTTTAAATAAAAAAAAACCCTAAAAGTTCTTTTGATCAAAATATTACAAATCTCAGGATTTTAAAAAATTCAGTTTTTATATGTATCTCGCTCATTTTTACACGTTAACTAGCTTAAAAAGTTAATTGTAAATATGTTTAGAATAAACGACTAAATTACAAAAGTGGTTTAATTTTTTTAGTATTACTTGGCATTGACTCATAAGTTTAGCCTTTATTATATTGTTTTTAAGTCAATAACATACGGTGCTTGTCTAAATTCAGGACCCCCTTCTAACTTTTAAACTGTTTGCTATTTTTTCATGAAAATTTGAGGACTTTAGTGAGACAACATAAACCAAATTTTAGACAGAAAATGACGTACATAAATGTCAAACTGACAGCTGGGCGCCATTTAAAAAAATAATAAAGGAAAGGAGGTTCAGGGGCACATCATTTTGAAGCTCCTGACTAGAAATTTCTAACCTCAGAATATAAAGTGAATACCTTTACCCACTACAAAATGGCGTTACTTTGAAAATTAGCTAAATACCTTATTTAGATGGCCGTATTTTCGAATTTAATAAAGTTAGACACTTTATGTGGTATTTTCTTAAAGCTCATTAAGGATTTATTTAATGGTAATATTGGTAATACTTTGGTAGAGCAAAACTATAGATTTTTTTATGTTTTACCTTGTATATTATATCACCAATAAAAAGATATCTACAAGACCTTTAAGAAAATAGCACTAATAATATTAGTTATGAAGATATAATCATCCAAATCAAGTATTCAGGTAATTTTTAAAGTACCGCTATTTTTTGGAGGTAAATATATTCACTTTATATTTTGGAGTTTCAAGAAACTTGGCAGGAGATTTAAAATAATGTGCCACAAGACCCCCTCTCCATTTAACTTTTCTTTTCAAATAGCGTCCAGCTGTCAGTTTGGCATTTATATCTGTTATCTATTTTTCGTTTAAAATTTGGTTTAGGTTGTTTTACTAAAGTCCTTAATTTTTATAAAAAATTACCTAACAATTTAAAAGTAGGGAGGGGGTCCCGACTTTAGACAATCACTGTATAACCATCTTACAACTGTGTGTAAGTTCCTGTTTATCCTATTTTATATTTATCCTAATTTGTACAAATGACATTTTTGCAGTTTAGTTTTAACCCCTCGTAACGTCCGTTACCTAATAAAACTTTATTTATTGTTCTTAGGGTTTTAGAAAAATTAAAACCCAATAATGAAAGAAAATATCGACTAAAGGATGTTCAATTTTTTGTGTCAGTTATAATATTTTGCATTTGTGTATTGTAAACATCATGTATAAACCTGTTTGCACTCAAATTTTTATGAGTATCTTATGATAACGCTGATCTTAACAAATTATTGTAATGTGCAATTTGGTAAATAAAAAAACCAATATAATTTTTGAAATGTTTATTACGAAAATTTTGGTTACATATTTATGCAATATGCATTACATCTAGTATATTCAAATAAACATTATAAAAATTGGGCAAGGCAAGAATGAGATACTTTGTACTTAAATCTAACAATAAATTACTAAAACTAAAAATAAATATTTAAATATCTACTACAAATGGTACATGAAATGACTGACTAGGTGACAATATTGCTAATATGAAACGTCCTATGGCCATTATGAGCAAAAAGTATAAAACTGGCTTAATTTAAACTACACATAAAACAATTTAAGTTATCTATTATTAGATTTTTTTTAGGTTGGACCAAGTTGTATTAGGGTCTCTGTAAATAATTTATATCTAAAATAACACTTAAAAAGTTCTTTTTTCCAGAAAAAAAAGCAGTTTTTTATTAATATTGCTAAAACAATTGCTTGTTGCTCTTGGTTAATATTTTTTTAGTATTAAGTAATTAAGTAAAGCATATTTTTCCCTGGATTATTATTTGTCTAAAGGATTACCAACGACATTTCTTTAAAAATATTATTTATTTATTTTTACTTGGTAGCTGAAAAATTATTTAATTTTTGTTTTGTAGCTTGTGCAATTTAAAAATACATAGAGAATAATTACCCAGCTCTTTTTTAACAAAAATTACATTAATAGTAAAAAAACTTGTGTATTATGCATTTAAAACCTATTTACTAATTATAAATCAATAAAACCTATCTTATTTAAAAGAAAATAGATATCTATATCTATATAAAAGTAGAAAACCAAATGAAAAAAAAAATTTAATTTTTTAATATTTAATCTAAGAAAGAGCTCCAGCTAGATGGTTTTTGCCCTTTATAAGCAACGTTATGAGCATAATCTTTTTTAGGAAGATAGGCTCTATGCCAATCTTCGTCAGGAAGGTGGTCAAAGTGATGATGATCTTCTTCATAATGATGATCGTGGTGAACGTCTTCATGAACTATTACCTGCTGGCCGCTACTTTTATGTAAGATCCATACTTTAACAGCAAATAAGGCCAAACCCCACATAGCAATTAAAAGAAGTTTAAATTGCACAAATGAGTTGAAGAATGATAGAACAGCAAATAATTTTACGGCAAAAACTAAACTGTATAACCCCATTGAATAATACGAATAATTTTTTTAATGATGCCTTCTCCCTTCTTCTTCTTCCTAGCACTTCTTCCGGATGATCCTTCAACTAAAAAATTTCAATTGTAAAGAATAATTTAATTTTAACGTATTATTTAATTGTGTAATTTATTATAACTTACTTTAAACAAAAAGACATTACTGGTTATTAATGCTTAAACTTTTTGAAAATTTTTGTTAAAGACGTCATTGTGATAGCAAATAGATTTGTACTTATCAAGTAAATTTTAAAACCTGATAATTATTATAAAATTAAACTAGCCTTATAAAGTTTCGCCCGTTATCATTTTTATTCTAAAATATGACATACAAGTGGTATTCTTTTAAGACATAATCAGTGAACAATTTTAAATGGCATCTGTCACGTGATTAAATGATCATGATTACTTGTAAAGGAACTGATGGAGATAAAACTGATAATATTTTAAAAGAATACGACTACAGTTTCATCTGGTCCTTTAAATTTAAAGCATAAACTTTCGTCCTAGGAAAAATAACTTTTCTTCCGAATTTATTTTCTGAAATGTTTTGAGTTATTGGGGTGATTTATTCATATTCATATAGTAAGTTGCATGGTTGTATTAAACTTTATTTTATTATTTCGGTATACTTTACTTTAGGTTTTTAAAGAAGTGAATAAATAACTAACACGAAAAGTAAAAATGCTTTAAAAAGTATATAAGTAAAATTTGGTTTAATATTGGTATATTGTATACCGTATAATACTGGTATATTGTATTGTTTTCCCAATGTTTAGTACATATATCTCAAAAACCGCTTTAGCTACAAGAATGGTTAAATAAAGATCATCAAATACTCATCCTTTACTTATGAGCGGCCAAGTTCTGCAGAGCAAAGACATACTTAATCTTGTGGTCAAGTTCATATTCACATTATATCTATAACTGCAGAGTATTGTTCTTATATCTGGAAAATGGCGTATCCCACAACACTGAACATTCTCAATTCCATTTAAAGAATAGTTGTTTACCTTAATAATAATCCTTTGCTTACAAAGAAGCTTCCTTCTCTTGCTTATCGTGGAGCATTGGGGGATCTTTCTCTTTTATAGATACTTTCACGGCCTCTGCTCCGAGGATTTGTACAGAATAATTCCCCCACTTGCAGCTCCCAATAGAGAGACTCGTAATACCGCATGTATGCTTCCCTATACGCTCCAACTGGACAGGCCCCAAACTTTTCAATTTGTTCGTTCTTTTATTTCTAAAATTTTTAGAATGTAAAACCTACTGCCTGCAGAGGTCTTCCCTTCCCCTTCCAATCTTTAAGTATTTAAGGCCCGTGTTAACAAACTTTCTTTTACCTTGCTAAAGACACCCACAGTACGTTAGTATTTAGGCTTTTAGCCTTCGTAGATTGTCCAAAGATAAATTAAAAAGAGAGAAAAGAGTAAAAACACTTTAGTTATTTTTGAGAAAATCGGCTAACCAGTTAACTTTTTTATTTTTTTTTTTTGGTAACTAAGTTAATATTTAAAATGGAAAAAAAACTAAATAGAAAATTTGTAAATAATTATGTTTTCAATTAAAATGTATAATTCGACACCTAATTTAGTAGTTATTTATTGAGCTACGGCTTTTAAGTGAAAAGCATAGTTGACTACGACATTTTAAAAAGTCCTTAGGAGAGACTATAAGCCTTCTAAAGGTGTCTATGAAGAAATACTTGAAATAAAAAAAGTAGTTTTGAAAATAATGATTTTTAGAATTTCCTTTTGATTTTATTTAGCTATAAATAATTAATCTGATTTTATGGACAATTAATTTTCTTTTTTTTTTCCATATCCATAATTATCAACGTTTTAAACCTATTTGCTCTAAAAATGGCACACTTTTTAATGATGAGATACACTTTTATTAATTTATTACATAATTATATATTTGTTTTAATCGTTTAAAACGCTAAAAACTACAGTGATTTCCCCATTTAACCATTTCTCTAGCTGCAGTGGTTTCTGAGATTTCTGTAACGAATATTAAAAAAACTCAACCTGTATATTTTAGTAAATTTTTCGTATGCACTGGCATTTTATTTGTTATTTATGTAAGTATATTTAAATCTAGGTAAATTGGACGAAAGTGTATAAAGGGTGTAGTTTAATTAATGGCTAAAAATAAAGGGTACGATTTTTTTGATTATTAAAAAAAAGTTTATATAAATATATGTCCTAAACCTCTTAACTTTTAAGCTACAGGGTGTTAAAGTTTTAAGAAAAAACCTTTTCTTATCATAAGTTTAAAACTATTTAAGATATTTTCATAAAATTTAAAACGCACCTACCAATCACCAATAGGCATTTTTAATGTAAAAATTTATAATTACTTTTACAAGTGGCGTACGAACGAGATATAAGCTAGGGATTTTTCAAAAAAAAGTGTGGTACGCCATTGTTTTTTTATTTTTTAATAAAAACTATTTTTAAAATTCCCATTTATTTTGCAACAAAACTGACCCCTTCAGTTTTCTTTGTTTGGTGTACCTACCGTTTTTGCTTAAAAAAATAAAAACCATTTTTAATGCGGTTTCGCTATGGCAAAATTATTTTTAACTGGTACCCAGGGCCGTGCCTAACGGGTGGTGGAAGTGGTCCAAGGCACCAGGGCGCAACGTTTTAGGGGCGGAAAATTGTGAAATAAAGGGCGCGGCAAGTTTTAAAATAAAGCATGGTAGATGGGAATGAAATATGATTTTTTTTGCTCTTTATAAATTGTTATACCTCCATTTGTATTTTGTCGTAGAGGCGGCAAATAATTTTTTGCACCACGGCGCAAGACACCCTAGGAACGGCCCTGCTAGTGTCCTATTTTTAGTTTTTTACGCAAAAATGGTGCATCGTGCGAAAAAATCAAAAGGTCAAAGTAAATAAGGTAAAAAAAAGATTTTTGTTTTTGGAAAAAGCATTGACATTTTTTTAATATTCAGTATTTATCCGGTCGGACGCCACTGGTAGAAATATTTGAAAATCATCTACATTAAAAAAATCTATTGGTGCCTGTTAGGTGCATGCCAAATTTACCACCCTGTAGCTTAAAAGTTAAAAGACTAAGGACATATGTTTATATAAACTTTTTTTCTAAAATGGGCTTAAGAATTATATCCTGTATTTTTAGCCATCAATAAAGTATACCCTGCATATCTAAGAGAAAACTGCGGCTTAAACTATACACTATACAAATTCAGGCATTGTCTTTTAACCAAAATACAGCTAAAGATTTTCTTTACATTTCGTCATAAGGGCTGACCAAACCCGGTAGACTTAGTTTGATTCATTTCCTGTTAATTAAACATTGTGGTTTAAGTAACTTTTTACTGTGTTTTTAAGTGTGTTTATTAAAAAATTAAATAATAAATTTATTTGAAAATATTTGTTTTTTTTCTTCTAAAATATGAACCTAATGTGTTTATTATTCTAAGCGCATTTAGAAAATGTCTTTATTTTATAAATTTAATATTCACTTTATTAAATGCCTTAACTTTTTAACAATATAGTTTGTAATTAATGCCGCAAAACAATACACTTGTTTATAGGGTACCAAATTTTTAGGCCTGGGTCTAATTGACGTTTGACACCGTAAAAAAATATTAGAATTTGATAATACCTAAATTTAATTTTGAAACTTAATTTAAGTCCTAAAAATTTTACCTGTCTATTAAGTTGGTGCAATTATAGTAAACTTTATATTAAAAAAGGTTTAAATTTATACATTTTTTGTGGTCTGGCTAAAAAGCCTTTTTAACGATATAATAATAACAGATATTATTATTTTACTGAATAAAGATTTTTACTTAGTGGTTACTTAATATTATATACACGTACATATTTCTAAAATTAGTCAAGCTAAAATCTTAAGAAAACAAGTATTTAAAATGTAATCATTAATAACCACATCCCTTTATACTTTTACACTTCTAAATAGGTTTAACTTTAGCATTAATAAAAAAAAATCATTTGAATTACCATTTATGCAATTTGGGAAATTAGGAATACTTTATTTTAGTCATGGTGCTCGTGGTGATCTTTATTAGTAAATTTCTTAAATAGGATAAACATTAAAACCATAACTCCCAAAAATGATTTTAAAAGAATAACTCCTACTCCTGCTAATGCTGCTAGTGCAGCTAATACCAAAGCAGCTACGGTAATTCCCGCGGTAATTTTTAGAAATATAATAATTTCGTTCAAAAGCTGAAATTTTGTTTTTCCATCGGTAACAGGATCATAGCCATGCTTAGGTGGGTGATGTCCTCTTTCTGAAACTGTAAAATGTTTCGAATTGTAAAAATGTTTACACATTTTGAACCGTTTTTACTTTTGGACGTATTACCTGGTCACACCTACCTGCGGGCGTATGGACGTGACATTTGCGTACGTTTAGTTTTAGAGTTGTCTAAAACAGAAATTGTTCCAAATAATATAAATATAGTACGCACATTCGGCGTACTTATACCCGCAGATAGGTATGACCAGGTAGTACGTCCACTCTTTGTGCATATTTGGTATAAGACGTACGCAAATGACTTCGTCCAAAGAGGTGTTGGATTATGATAATGGTCTAATAAAATGCATACAATTGAAAACAATAAATAAAATAGTGTTTTGTAGAAAAAGTGTTTACTACTAAGGCAGTTTGATATTTGTTTAAATATTAATTTATATTGCAAAATTTAAATATAGATTTTTTTATATATTACACACACTATCCACAGATAAGCTTTACAAGCGGACAAATGGATCAAAAATTTTAGTACTCGAAAAAAAAATTTTTTGGTTTAGAATTTTCGCTTGTTAAAAATATGATTAAGAAAAAAAATGTTGAATTTGTATACAGGGTTTGTAAAAACTTCTAAAACATTATTTTTGCCAGGAGTAACCTTAATTTTTTATTTTTAGGCAAAATCCCATTTAGTAAAACTAATTTAGATTTTTTTTTAATCAAGAAAATAATACTAAAACCTTTTTTTACACCCTATAACTTGGGTAAAATATCATTAATTTTCTTAATTTAAAATTTAAAAACGCTTTAATCACATTTACCAGCTGAAAAAATGTCGAGTAAGAAGTATTTTATTATAAAATAATAAAATAATAATTATTTAAATTTTAGAGCTTTTTACGTAATTTTAATAAAATATTTAAAATTAATATTTTTGAATAACACCAAAATTCTATTAAAAAAAAATAATCCATTTTAATGGTTAATGTTATTTAAACACGAAATTAAATTGACATTTTGCTTAAATGTGTATGAAAAATAAAGGTATTTTACTTTTGAAGAAAAATATATTTTTAAAGTTTTTGCGAGCCCTGTATACAAAAACAACAGTCTCTATAAGTTAATTTTACCTTCTTAGCAGTGAAGGCCTTTTAAAATGTCAAGACAGCAAAAGTAGTTTCTACCAAAAGTTTTACTTTAAATTGAAAAAATAATTTGTTTTCATTTTACAGAAGGGTAAAAACGTATGCTACCAAACTTTAAGAGACGACTTTACATGATTTTAAGAGAAAAAGTTAAAATAAGCGTAAGTCATTAAATTCTTTATTTTAAAATACAGAGTGCTAGTTAAATCTTTTAAAAACCTTCCATCCATCCCGGGATATGCAATACAGCGGATTATTAAAATTATTAATTTGTGCTGTCACCTATTGCTATAATAACATCGCTAAACTACAATAAAATTGTGTAAATAATATATAATACATTTATCAGAAACCATTTTTTTTAAGGGTTAACACCCTGTATTTATATTTAAAAAGCGTTAATTATAATAATAAAAAAGTAAAAGACTTTACTTAGTATAATTACTCTATATGTATCTGAAATTCTAGGTTTACAAGGTGTTTTTTAAGCGAAATTAAAACTTTTACTTTATACTTTAATTTTACTAACTATAATGATAAAAGAAAATATTTGACAAATATTTTTAACTATTGATGTTTTAAAAGAATAATTTTGTAATTTAAAACAAAAAGTTTGCCTAAAATTATGCTGTTTTGACTATACTTGTTTCAGATTAAATGGCATTTTTAAGAGCATTTTTTCTCTTCTTCTATCTATTCTAATAAAACTTTTTTTGTTTTAAAATAAAAATGTAAAATGATGTTTTTGATATATTTGGCAAACAAATCAAATTTTGTAACGCCACTATTTAAACTAAAAAATCAACTTTACAGATGTACATATATCTAATCAAAAATGTTTTTCTTTTTATTTGCTTCTTTTAAAATAATACTTAAAATAAAATGTTCACTTAAAATTTAATTTAACTCTTTAAAAACATGTAAAATAACCGAAATTAAATAATTTATTATATTTAGCTGTAATTTTTTTTGTATTTTTTAAACGATATTTAGACGAATATTTTCATCTATTTATGTACCTATTTATCATTTTTATATGCATACATTTTATTAGACCTTACCTCTATTTTATAAATTAGACAATGATTATGTGTTAATGATAAATGATATTTATACACACCTTTGACAATAGGAAAATGCGATGATTGAATAATGGTAACTTGATGTTCGATGATGTCCACCTAAATATTTTAACTGCACTTATCACAAATTCTTGCACGATTCATGCATGGCAAATGTATTCAATGAATGAAATATACATGCGGATATCATGACTAATAAAACTTAAAATATCATAATTAAATAATTATTACTTGTACTTAATTACTTAGTTAACATTTCTATTATTTTATTACATGTTTAATTTAAGGTAATGTATAAAAGAATAAAAACAAATATTAAAAAAAAATATTGACAAACACATACCTAAAGTGAATTTTGACATTTAAGCATTTCCAGCGTCTCTGGATGATAAGGCAAGAGGAAAGAAATAAGCCCACCCACTTAAAATCTTAAAACATTTTCAGAAACTGTTATGCTGACATTGACTTTATACTTTTATTTAGGCATTGTTAGCTAAAAAATCAGATTTTAAAAGAGCCTAATTTAAAAGTGGATACATAAAAACGCATTATAAGGGAAATATTTTATTATTATTGTAACATATTAAAAAAATAAAGATAACAAATATTAAAATAAACAAAACTGCGTTACACCTACTCTAAATAATATACTAAGGCGAATAGTGTATTTTTGAAGAATTGTTTGTTATTTGTTTTTTTTCTTTTGAGAAAACCTTCCGCAAGAATTAATTTACGTGGTACCAAATTATTTAATATAAAATGATCTTGTGGGATATGCTAACAAGCTACCCTCGTTTCATTGAAAAAAAAAGAGTTATTACAATAAATAGGATTTTTAAAACTTTTACTTCGTCTGTAGAAGTTTTAGTGGGTTTCTTCTCAACCAAGTTCTCATATTTATAATAACATATGTGTTAAGGTAGGTTTACATCTGACATTTATTGCATGATAATGTATGTCAGGCAGAAATTCTGGCTAATGTAAACGGTCAAAAATTTCATCTATTCTATTCTATTTTCAGTTCTTGGCTTTCATACGTAATGTATTTAGCTATCGTCAAGTGGTTGTGGTCAAAAATTTAAGTCCGATACAAATTTTTATTGTTTACATTAGCCAGAATTTCTGTCTGACATAATTATCACGCAATAAATATCAGATGTAAACCTACCATAAGATACGCTGACGAATAGAATAATATTGTTGCTTGTATTACAGCTCCGGTGGTGGTGATAGTTGATGTACCGGATCAGCTTAATAACATAACACATAAGCAATGTGAGGAAAAAAGACATCTAACGTGAAAATCGGCATGTAAACATTTCGGAATGGATGACGTACATCCTTTGTTGTTACTTTACTGGTTGTACTTAGAAAAAAAAGTATACAGAGATTTTTGTAGATAATTACCTGATCTAAAATTTTTGTAAAAAATACTTTTATAATAAAACTTACCGGTTCGCTGAAAATCTTAAAAACCCTGTTTTTGTAACATTTGAATTTGAGTAAATTTTGTTTCTCGAGTCGGATCAATGAGGACTTTTTAGATTTTATTTATAATGGTGTTTCGCATAATCCTACCAATTTTCAGCCGGTTGTGAATTTTTGTAACTTGACTCCTATTTTTTGGTCTAAATTGACTAAACTATAAGGAGACTGCTAAAAGTTTCATAGGATAAAGTGTTATACAGGATTAGGTGTTATACAAAAAAAGCCAAATGTTGCAGTTTGATCTAAATTACTGAATACCCTGTGAAATAATTTAACTTTACCACTTCTTACCATTGTATTGGAAGCCCTATATTTCCTTAATATTTATATATACAGGGTGTCCCAACTCTATTTATACAGCAAATTACTTCGTCCCTGTACAAGATACAAAAATAAACCTAAGATAAAAAATGTTTAATTGAATACACTGTTTTTCTAACAGTACTAGTTAATATACAAGGTGTCTCAAAAACATAATTTTTATTGTCAAGTTGGTTTTTAAATGGAAAACCCTATATATTTTAACAAATTTTGAATTTATAATAAGTTCTGCATCAAAAATATATAACACACTATACGTCAATTATTGCTGGTCTTTGAGATATCAGCAGTATATTAATATACTTATTAACGACTTAAAGTGAAGAAGGAAAATAATATTTTGGTTCTAATTATTTTTAAATAACTCTGTTACTGTCAAAGTGACAAAATATATAATAATATGCAATTAATTACCTTAAATTGTAAGAACTACTAATAAGTAAGTCAGCTATTTAGTCTATTTTAGATACATACTTACTAACCTAACTTAAAAACCTGCCATAATTGACGTAATGTTGTTTTTTAAAGCAAATCAGGAAACAGGTGTCCAAAATAAACTAAATTTCTGACATACCTATTAGTTCTGGTTAGTTTAGTTCTTACAATGGAAGGTAATTAATTACTTGGTATTATATTATTTATTTATTAATTAAGACATTTATTGACACAATACAATACATATATACTATGCCAATGGGCTATTGACCTAGGTCCTGCTGCCCAGTATTTTTATATAAATAATATTAATTTTTAATCGTTGTTATGGTACAGGTATAGAATTTTGAAAAAATTGATAGTCAAAACAAAAATTTATTATATTATTATAACCAAAACATTACTTTATTTCTTTACTTTTAATTGTTAATGAGTATATCAATATACTGCTTATATCTCAACAAGCAGCACTAATTGACGTATAGTGTGTTATATCTTTTTTATGTAGAATTTCATACAGAGTCAAAGTTTGTTAAAATATATAGGGTGTTCCATTTAAAAAATTTACTTGTCAATAAAAATCTTGCTTTGAGACACCCTGTATAATAACTAGAACTATTACTAAAAGAGTGTATTCGAATAAACATTTTCAAATTTAAGTTAATTTTTGTATCTTGTACAGGGGCGAAGTAATTTGGTGTATAAATAGAATTGAGACTCCAAATGTTAGTATTTTTTAAAGATCTTTTTATTAGTAATATAATATACAAGGTGTTTCCTTAAATCATACTTTTTATTGTACCCTGTATACCTTGGGAAATAACAAAAATTTCAATATTAATTTAAAAGAATCATAAAAAAATTAAGGAAGATGTAAACAACCCCCGGTACACAACTTTTATTGTCCTTTTTTGTATTTTCTCTAAAAATATAGGTCATTAATATGAATTAAAATACAATACAATTGGTAAACAATTGTGATGTCAAATTATTTCACAGGGTATTTTAAAATTAAGGTCAAAATTCAACATTTGGCGCTTTCCTGTATAACACCTATTCCTATAAAAAATTTTGCAATTTCCATATGAAAAACAACCCTGATAATAGGAGCTACAACTAGACCTAAATAAAAATTTAAATTGGTCAAAAACCACAAAGTTATTTAAGATTGAACCAAATTTTGTTTGTCCCCTTATTTATTTCCGAGTTTAGTACTTAAGAATTTAAAATACCATAGAAAGTGCAGAAATTAAATGAAATAAAACAAAAAAAAAATATATTTTAAAAGAATATATTACTAATATTAAAAAATAAATTAAAATAAATAACTTAAAACTAACAAAATAAAATTTTAAATGCAAACCAAAATTTGTATGGTAAATAGAAAGGAACTTTTTAATTAGCATAACTGTAATAAGATCTTATACAAACCTAATTTATGTAGTTTAATAACTGGTAATAAGATGTAACTTAACTAATTATTAATAAAAGACATACATTTTGACATTAATCAATTTAACTAGGTTCACTTAAGTAATTCCTTAGAAATTTATATTGTCATAGCTAAAAAATACTTTATAACTATGACAATTTTAAGAACTTTTTAAAAAATTTCTAAATGACAAAAAGGTTTAACGGCGATAAGCATGTAATGTATTAGTAACGGCCCCATGCAATAATTTTGATTTTGACTTAATAAATCATAAGGTAAAGATTAATGTTTTTGCTAAAATATCACTACACAAGGTAATCGGAAAATACGTTAAAATACTTGAAGGAAAAAGCATTGATTAGAAAAGTGTCGTTACCAATATTTATAATATTAGATTTAAAAATATGTAATCGTATTTTTGTCAATAAAACAAAGTGGGAATATCTAATAACAAATTTTCCAACAGAAAAAAAAATTTTTTGGATTAATTTAGCTTAAGGACGTTTGCAAGGAGTAATGTGACCATTTAGGTCTCTAGAGACGTTTTTTCTCCTCGTAATAAAGAGAATATATTTGTTCTAAAAGGTTTTTGAGGTTATATATTTATTTTCAAATAATTTACATTAATAACTTCGTAATTATGGATGGCAGATTTGTTCGAAAAAAAATAAGTGATAAAATTAATAATAGTCCAGACCGAATACCTGATTGCAAGAAAAATTGCCTTAGAGCAAACTAATGGTATAGTTTTGTTAAGTGCATCCTAAATGTGTAAGAAAAACACTTCCGTACTAAAATAATGCATTTAGGGGGTGAAGGGGGAGCGGTTTTTAAGAGTAAAAATGTTTGTTTTCAATTTCAAGCGAAATAATAACTTTTATTAAAAACAGTTAAATGTAAAAGTTGTCGATATTAAAAACCCACAACTTATGTAATAACTAGTTTTACCCTAACCTCAAAAATTTTCGAGAAAAGTAGAAAAGACACTTTTGGTTTTTCATTTTTATTTTTAATAGCTAAAAGAAAAAAGTTTGCATATTTAAACGCTTTTTTAAAATCAAACAAAATTACATAAAAATGTTTGATATTGTAAAAAATAATAGTACTTTCTTCTTGAGAAAAATTCACATTTTTTGAGATACCTCTTATACGAGAACCGCTCGTATGTGTGTTTTTTTTTAAGAAAGTCGTTTGTTATATCCTCAATTATTAATTCTCAGTTTTTGGTAAAAATTCTTAGAAAAGTTAGAATGATATTTAATTAAACGAGTCCTAAAACGTCCTCAGGATAGGACTTACATGTTAAATATGCAAATTTTAAAAGCTTATATCGCAAAATTTAGTGCCGTAAGACCTGTTAAAAAAATTTTATGTATAGAGGACACTTTTAAGTATGTGTATTCGAAGTTTTAAAAAATCCTAAAAAAGTTATTTTTTGGGAACGTCCTTAGGATAAATGACTAAAACACTTAAAAATAAAATGAAGTTAGAAACCATGGTTATAAGGAGAATAAAACAAAAGGGAGTAACAAAACAATATTATAAAAATCTTTCTTTGGTGTTGAAAAATGCATTTAGTGTGTGTTTTATAAAACTAAGAACTTTTATTTGGTCCATAAAAATTTTCACGATAGGTGTCCCACAGAAGTACATTGCTTATGGCAATCACAGATTCCCTATCCGGCACTAGTAAAAAAACTACTAAGATGCAACTTATCTTTTTTTAATAACGTGGATGAAAAGTAGGTAAAAAGCTAGATTTCCTCTTAAGTTGTTTATGCGATGCTTTTCGATCTTGCATATAATTTAATAAAATTAACCCTGTTTTTTCGAAAATTAAAAAAAAACTCTTTTCTTGGTTGAATTTCTTGTAATACGTGCAATGTATAAAATGGGAAGAATTCCTTGCTTGAATCTTGATAATCTGATCAATGTAGTGCCTTGCGACCTTGTAGCACGTTTCAAATCTAGTAAAATGATTTTGTGAGCCACTTATCCATATAGCTAACCGGTTATGTTGGGGTTTTATCAACTTATTACAACAAACTGGGACAAAAATACACTTTTCACAGAAATTATCGTACCACCTGGATTTTTTCCATAAGCTTCAATACAAAAAACCTTTAATTTAAATGGCCATATCCTTTTTAATAATTAGGTTTTTAAGACAATTCAAAAAGAAAATGTTAACGAAAGCTTATGCTATAACTTTGGCGTAACTGTTTTTTTGGTGACAATGCATTCTACAAAGTAATTAAATGTTTTTAATGAAAAATATTATTATTTAATACCCGGTATAATGTAGGGTTGAAATAGAGTCCTCAAATTTATGATTATAAAATATCACAACTAAGTTAGGGTATATATTTATTTACAAATGAGATAACTTCCTTTTAACAGTACATCATACAGGACGATTAAAAATTATTTATTTTTTTCAAAAACTTTTAATCACCGTGTAAGATGTATGGTTAACGGTAAATAACAACAGTACGCCAAAGTTATAGCATCACTTTTCGTTAACATTTAAGATTAAACAACTGAAGAAAATGGTCTAAGTAATCTCAACACATTTAGATTTATTGACACATTGGGGCAATAATAGTTAATAAAGTAAAAATTTACATTTTTTCTGGTTCGTGAACTATCCCAAACACTTGACAAAAGACAGATTAAAACATATAAAATGTTCAATTTAGTTATGTCAATGACACAGTTAGACAATAGTTTTTTCCTCTCTGTAAAACTAACAATATTTCCGTATTGGCAAAATTTAGTTATGGCGCATAAGTAATCTATATTTTTATTTGAAAGTTTGTCATTAATAATAATATCACAATTCCATAAAAAAATGTGTAACTTTAAAATTGTAATATTCATAACCATAATATAGTAATTGCTTTAATTTTTTTAAATAAATTGTTACATGGCTCGCTGTTGTGAATAAGCTAAACTTTGAGCATCACTACTTCTGGCTGCATTATATTCTCCTCCATAAGGAGCTCCACCAGGTCCTGCATATTCATCTCCAGAAGAATATGGATTTTTATACACAATTTCTTCATGGCTATGGTTTTTCTTATCTCTGATTGACATCCATAATTTGGCAGCTTGAATTGCAAATCCACCAACAGAAATTAAGAGGAACTTGAATTGCATAGCAGTCTGAAGAACTTTTAAGAGAATAGCTAGTTTAAGTACTACAATAATAGCAATAATAGCAACTTTAATAAGCCTAATTAGACTTTTTAAAGGCTTCTTCTTTTTCTTCTTAGTGCTGCTGTTTAATTCTCTCATTTCTAAAATTATTAAAGTAATTAGTTATTTAAAAGCATAAAATCTACCATATAAGCAATCCTTGGGCAACTAAATCATATTTGAATACACTAAATTCTTGATTTATAATAAGGTAACAAGAAATTTATTATTATTTTAAACTAGGATATTTTAATTGTAATGGTATATTTGCATATAATTAGTATTTTTATTAAATAACCGTATTGACATTTACAAGAAAATAAATAGGGCTACATGAATAACCCAACAAAATTAACCAACATTTTTTAACATATAGTGATACATATAAATTTAAAAAAAAATTGTCACCAGCATAATATTTGCTGCAAAAGAAGTTGTATTGCTTATATGGTCAACTAAGGTTAATTTTTCATGCAAACAAAATTAAAATAAAAGTGTAATGTCAGAGGTTAATAAAATTAAGTAAATTACAAGCATGGATGTTAGCATATTTGTTAGTCTCAGTGTTAAGGAACTACAAAAGAGGGCTGGTTAGTTCTGGTTAACAACATAAATGTTACAAGTATTTCATGCAAAGGCAATTACCTAATGGCCCTAATCTAGGACACAGTTTACTATTTTGATTTTTTAAAAACCTGTTCGGAAAAATTAGATAATGTTTATATATACAGAAACAATAACAGGTTGTTAAGAAAAATTTCTGGGCAGATTTAACAACTATAAGTATAAAACAAATATATGTGCTCCATTTTCATGATACAGGGTGTTTAAACTATTTCGTCTTTAAAAGCTTATTTTACATTTAACAAAAAGCCATTGATATATTAAAACAAATGAATGGTATACACAAATATATTATTAAGGGTGACAATTACAGGTACAAAATTGTTTTCTTAAGTAATATTAGTTGCGTTCGTGTCTGCAGATAAATTTTAATTTTATTTCTAGTAATTTTTAAAAACATATTTTATCTTATTTTTTGTTTAAATAAAATGTTAGAAATATAATCTTTGGTGATACATTTAGGTGTAATATTTATTTCGGCAATTGTAAAATAAAATACTGCAGACGAAAAAGTATTCATATTTTGTATCTTGAAAACGAAACATTACCGGATATAGGTATATCATTTTTTTTTACATTTTTATGTGTAAAATATGTTATTAAGTTTTCGTAACATAATTTTGTATTATCCTGTATAAACATATAGGATGTTAACATTGTAAGGCCAGAAGAGAGCTTTAGGCTAAATTTTTTACAGTTCTAACACTTCTGATTAAACCGGAAGTTAATATCAACTCCCGCATATTTCAAATGGGACACTCCGTATATTATTTGTTAATTTAAATATCCTATATTTGACCTTTTTTTTACTAATTCTTAGTTTATTATGAAAAATGACCAATAATAATAATTAAAACTTTATTGGTACTTTGTACAGTTGTCGAATAAAGTAATATTAATGTTTTGTAATTTACAATAATCAGTCACTGTCCCCGGTGCATTTTGATAAAAAAAAAAACATTTTTTTTTTATTTTTTGCTATTTTAATTAATATTTATTCCTTTTTATTAATTTTTTTATAGTTAAATCCCAAAAATTTAAAAATAATTTAACATTTAACCATTTTTTTTGCCGTTAGGAAAACCAACTGTATAATGTTTTAATTGTAAGTAATATTAGTAAATATACAAACCAAAATCATGTGTTATCTTTTGGTTACTACAAGATATTTATAATTTTAATAAAGCAGTAATAAATAAATAGCTTTCTAATTACATATCAGAGTCAAATATCATGAAACTCTCATGCAACCCATTGAAATTCTTGTGTTGAAAAAAATACCAAAATGAATTATTTAAGATGCAAGGAAAATAAGTAGGCGGGCTCTTCAAATAAATTATATCTTTTTAAATAAATAAATGGACATAGTGACAGTTATCACCTAAGAACAATTTCCTTTCGTGATTTATAAACTTCATGATCGTGAAGAGGCAAGTCCTAATAACGAGTCGTATATTTCATGCTTACTCTATGGCAAACTTATTTTTATCTTAAAAAATTAGTTATTAATATTATTATTATATATTTAGGTTTTTTAAATAAAAAAGCAAATAGCCAAATTATTGAAACATAAAAAAAACTTAAACATTGTTCTGTAAACATAGTGTGTCTACGTAAGATGGCGTCATATGGAAAACTGTTTATTATTAATCTAACACAAAGAACTTATTACTTATAAAAAGTTCTGCATGGTTAAAACCTAAAATACAATCATCCAATATTAAATTGTGTCTGTTATCTACGAGGTTTGGCCAAAAATGTAATTTTTGATCAAGAGTTAGGTATCTGTATTTTTGCTAATATCGCAATTCTTTATAAAAAAGATGTTTAAAAATAAAAGTACTCTTAAATAAACAATTTTGTTTATTTAAAAAAAAAAAAAAGTCATATTTTTATTATTTTTTTGTGCATTCTTCTTGCTTTTGTAGAAATAAATTTAATAAGTTTGCTAAAACTGTCCTATGACATTTATAATTATGAAATGTGGTTCACTAATAATTTATTTATAACAATTTTGATCTGAGCAAAAATACAGGTAATTTACTTTTAAGCAAAAATTAAATTTTTGGTCAAACCTCGTACATGACTGATCCAATTTGATATTATGATGGTTTCCTTTTAGGTTTTGGACCACGCAGAGCTTTTTATAAGGAATAACTTTTTTCGTAAAATCAATAATAAAAATATATAAGACATATGACTCCAACTTACGTAGACACACTATTTACTGTGTCTTCTTTTAATTTTAATATATACTGTGTTTGCTTAAGTTTGCATAATATGAAAAACTTTTTACCTTGGTCGCAGGCTAATACACTGATTTTTAAATCGTGATAAAGGAAACTTAAAAAGTGTCAAATGATTGAAAAGTCACACGACTTCAATAACATTAAAATGTATTACGCCAAGGTATAAACGTAAGTTTTTATCATTATTTTATTTAAAAAATAAATAAAAAGTTTTTTTTTGTAAATTAACAAGATTTCATATTTGGAAGTTATTTTCAGTCAAATTTTCTTTTTCAAAGTAATCGTACTTTTCTTTTAAGCATTTTTTCAGAAACTACGTTAACGACTAAAAAAACTTATAGTTAATGGTTGAATTTTATAAGGAATAAAAACTATTTTCTGTTTCACTTATAATAAAACCGTATTCCATATAATGCGAATTTAGACAGACACACTGTATTTTACAAGAAGCAAAGCATAAACCACTGTTTGATATACATACCATTTCTCCCTATTTTTATTAATTTAGAACAAACATTTGTTATTTCAAAAATTAAGAACAAATCCCTTATTACGATCTTGAAATATTCTATCTCTTATGTTGTTTACTTTCCCAAATATAAAAAAATGTTTTTATTTATTTTATTAATATTGTATGTAACGTTTGTTTAAATAACATACTTTTTGTACAATAGTTTAGTTTTATTGTATGTCTGTGTATGTTTCAAATAAAATTTTGTTTTATTTTTTAATGCCGTTTTAAATTTATAGCCTTTTTTAAACACTGGTCTGTACAACGGCAAAAATAAAAATAAGATTTCAGAATATTTTTGAAGTACCTATGTATATTAGTTGCGTTATAATTTTCATGCGATTGCCATATCCACGTGCTAAATAAAAAACTAATTTCATACTTACTTCCTAAATACATCAGCAAATACTTACTAATAGTAAAATTGGTATAGTAATTTTTATATCATTATAACATCAATTTTACTTTCCACAGTTAATGCTTGTCGTTAGATATAAACATTGTTTAAATTATGTATCTAGACTGCACATAGTGCAAATAAAAAACGTAAAAGCTTGATAATATTTTATAAAATGTAGGTTTGACACACATATTATGTATCTAAATGATATAAAAATGATTGTATATAATTTAACAAATTTAAAACCATGAAACAAAAAATTTTAATTGTGTAATATGCATTATACAAAATTCTATGTGATATTATTTATTTTGTAAATGAGATTTATTAGGTTGTATTAATTGTACCTTTATTGCTGACTAAAATTTATTTTTGTTTCCAATAGATTATTCAAATTTATACAAAAAAAATAATTTAGGTTCTGTTTAAAGCAATAACTTATTTTTATACGTTTAAAACAATGTTTACAATAGAAAAAACAATGCTGGTAAACAAATATATTTTTATAAAATATGTTTTTCATACCAAACAAAATACATTGTTTTCAAAATAATCTTTGTTGTTTTTATATACACTGTGCCCCCGTATGATATTAACTTTTTACCTGTATTTTTTTTTTAATTTTAAATATTTTTAAATTCAGTTATTCTTTACAAAAATATTTGCCTAATATCAATAAAAAATCGCTTATAATTTCTGAGGAAAATGTGTGGAATGTGTAAACTATTTTTGTTTTCACTGCTAACCTGAGAAACTGCTATTATTCACTTAATATTTCTCACCCTAGGTAAAAAATAATAATAAAAAACACCTAGGTCAATAATGAGAACAACTCTCATATTAAAATTTGACACATGCCAAATTTTTACATAAGTAAATAAAGCCAATTTGATTTGAAACACTCTTCAGTCTACTTGATATTCCGATACATTCAACAAATTGTTAGGAAATTACTAATGCCAAAATTAAAATTGTTAATATATTAATGTTATCAGTTAAAAATGCTTGGTAAATAATAGCTCACTTCTCACCCTAAGTATATAATATACTATTTTTTCTTTCTAAATAATCTACTTTTTATGCAAACATTCTTAATTTAGAAATTTCTGTAAGTAGTAGGTAGTTAAAAAAAAAAAAGATGTTTTTAACAAAAAGTTGTAATTCCGATCAGAGCCGTACTCAGAGGAAGGGACAATGGAGGCAATTTTATCCCCCAGGAGTGTTCTGAAATGGGTTGTCTGTGAGATTGGCGGTTAAATAAAGCTTTTTTGTAAATAGAGCAATATTCATCTCTTTGTAATATGTGTTGCTCCCTCCCCCAAAATCATTTTTTTTTTTTTTTGATCTTCAATTTTTTTATTTTGCTCTTTGTAACAGGTCTTTCCCCCAAATTTATCATCAGAGTGAAGACTTGTTTTTTGGCTTTCTTGCCCTCCCCCTTCCGCAAATCATTTTCTGCGTACGGCCCTGATTTCAATTACTTATTAGTCTATTTAAACAGGCTGTTTTTAAAAATATGTATTCCAGATTTTTTTATTTGCCAAAAGAACCTCCTAATTTTGAACTTTCCTATATATCATAAGTCGATTCTTTTTAAAAATTTTATAAAAAAAATCACTAAATTTAAAATGTATTTTTATAACAAAATTATTAGTGTTAAGGTAGACTTAATTTTTCCTAGACACCATGACCATTAAAAAAATATACTTAATTATTTTTTCTTGCTATATTTTTTAACCACCCTGTATATCCATCCTACAGCGATATAATTTGTAGCATTTCAGATAAAAGGAATTTAAAAAAAAACCTTCTGTTCAAAGATATAAAAATAAAAACTTTACAGGTATACTTAAAAACATCCACGGACACATTGTATGTATGTACACAGGGTATTTACGGTGAATTTACTATTAAACGATGTTAAAAACTACTAAAGATTTTATCTAAATCTGGCGCCAAAATTTAAAAAATTACCTTTGGTAGTTTCCGCGATTCTCTAATGGGACGCTAAACGTGAATAACCCTGCATATCCCAATTATTTTAATACGAAAAAATTAACCTAAGAGTCTTATTTTGTTTTAAATTATTACATAGTATGGCTTTTATACAGGGATCTTGTTTTAAAGCTAAGAGTGCGATATCTTAATAATTATTTGAAATAATATACGCATCATAGGCATTATTCTCGTATTTAGATTTTAACACATATTACAGAGTATAAATTAGTTAAAAAGTAAGAATTAAAAAAATTCGCCATAATTACCAAAAAATAATAATTACACTATCCTGTTTAGGGTATAAAACCTTTTTCCTAATGTGAAGATTTAAAAAAAAATTATACTTTATTTTAATGCAAATACTTTTTACCCTTTACAAAAAGCAAGTAACTATGTGACGTCTTGTACAGGGTGGCCATTTAAAAATGAAAGAAAGCATATTTTGGGCAATCCAGGGAATTTAAGAAAAAAGCTCTGACCCGTCAACTTTTGATTTTAGGGAAAAACATTTTTATGCCGCATTCCCCTCTGAATTGGAACCATCTAGCAGGGGTGAGACTCGGCCCCAACATTTTAAATGAACAGAGGGGACGAGTAATACTATATTTTAAAGGCGTTTTGATCCTTAAGCTGTCAAGTTTAAAGTATCTGCTCTTATTTTCGTTGATATTGCAGCTTGTCGAAACTTTGTTTTTTTATTGTGCAATATTAAATTATTTTTAAGCGCAAGCTACTTTAAACTCGGAGGATATGGTAAGGGTTAAACAATCTTTATAATAAGATATTAACAACATCTTTCTGGCGAGAGGGTCATTCACCCTCCATTAATATCTTATTTGAAAGATTGTTTAACCCTTATCATATCCCCCTAGTGTATATATAACTATCTTGCTCTTACGAGTAGTTTATTATTATACAATAAAAAACATTAAAATTACAATTTTGACAAGCTGTCATGTGAAATAATAGCATAAACTCCAAACTTTGCAGTTGTAATTAGGATCAAGAGGCCTTCGAAATAAAGTATCACCCGATCTATCCTTCAATTTATAATTTTGGAGGTGAGTTTTACCCGTGCTAGATAGTTGCATTTCAGGGGGTAAATACGACATAACTAATTTTTTCCCTTAAATTAAAAATTGACTGGTTCAAGCATTTTTCCATATACGGAGTGCTCAAAATTAGCACTCTTTCGTTTTCAAATGGCTACCCTGTATACGCCCGCATCTTATACGTTTTAAATATAGACATAAAATATTTTTAATATAGGATAATATTTTCTTAGAGAAATAAAATTAGGACAAAGGTATTTAATATTTAGGAATTATATTTTCTCTAAAAATTTAAATAGAAAAGTTAAGTACCGTTTAAGCTGATTAAAACATTGTTATTAAATTATTCCAAAAGTTTTTAAGATCCATATATTTTAAACTGAAATATTTATTAACAAAATATTAAGTGTAAAAGAAATGTATGCTATTTCTTACCAAGCAACATGACAGACATGAGAATTTCTTACTCTTTGCCTACTTATATATATACCTAAAGAAATACATAAAATAATTATTTAAACATGTAGAAAGTATTAAAGTAAACAAAATAACAAAATCGCAAACTGTATAATTATCGTTAAATACAAAAAGTTTGCATGCATGCCAAAGCCTATCGTTTATTAATAAAAGAAAAAAGCAAATAGATCTAGTTACCTTCAGAATAAAAATATACAGGGTGATCCCTAAATAATGGGTCAAAATTCGACTGAAGAATTGCGACGTTAAAATATTGCGATTTAGCTAAACTTAGCTCAGTACAAAACTTAATATTAACAAAGATACAGGGAGACAAATTTCAAAAAATATTTTTCCGGTAATATTTAATACGTTTTGAGTATTGTAATAAAACTTGGTTTGGTTTTCTGACAGAAGTTATTTATATCTAATGTTAATTTTAAGGTACACTATTTGAATTACTTTAAAACATCGTAACTTTTTTGTGCTTCACCGTATGTTATCCGAGTAAAATATTGAACTTTCTAATGCCTTTTACACAAAAAAAGTATACTTTGTAAGAATCGCTCTGAGCAACCGTTTTCTAAATATTTGCCATTAGGTAATTTAGTGCAACCCAAAAATGCCTTTAAAAACAGCATATAGCCATAACTACAACTGCCCCATTATAAACGAATGAGTTATTATATTTATCCATGTACTTTTTGGTTGAACTAAACCACTTAAATGCAAATTTCTTGATAGCGGTAGCTCTAAGCCATTCTTACAAAGTATACTTTTATGTATAGAAAACAGTATAGAGTTTACTGATTTACTTAAATGGTCCATACAAAGTAGCACAAAAAGTTTGCACGTTTAAGGGAAATCGAAATTAGTATAGGTGTCCACTAGTTAACACCTAAAAGTTAACATTAGATTTAAATAGCTCATGTCAAAAAAAAATCTTTAGATACCGAGATTGATTACAATATTTAAAATGTGTCAAATATTATTAAAATTATTTAAAGACATTTTTTAAACATTAACACCCTGTATCTCAGTTAATATCAACTTTGGTACTGAGGTTAGTTTAGTTAGGTCGCAATATTTTAGCAACAGAATTGTCTAGTTGAATTTTGGCCTATTACTTAGGGAACCACCCTGTATTTTGTGATTTTTAAAAATACACCTATTACTTTAATAAAATTATTTTAAATGGAAGAATAACCAGAGAATACGTAATTTTTTTAACCAAGTGAAATGATAGTACTTCTGAAAAGATAAATTATAAAAAGTGCTACGTAAACACTCTTTATAAAAGCAAAGTACTTAATAATATTTTATTTAATATATATTATATTATTTAACGTTTAATTAGGCCGAAAAAACTATTTTTTCTCTAAAAACTAAGTTTTGGGTAAAATTTTTTTAATGTTGGCATATAATGATATTTGACAATTTATATATTTGTAAGTTTTAACTTTAAAGTGTTTATAATTATCCCATTATTTCACTTTGAATGCAATACCTATGCCTAAATATTTTTAAATTTAAACACAAAATGTGACATACCTTAGACAAAAACCTTTATTTAGAATTTTTTTAAGGATTTCTAGCGACCTTGAACGTCATTTTTTAAATAAGGTTTAGGGGAACCCAACATACGATGTGCTAAGTTCAAGATACCTTATGCGAAAGTTTTATATAGTTTATTTTATTTAAAACGAGCCACGGCCTATAATTTCGTTATTCGTACACTCCTAAATCCTGAAACACCTCAATTTTTCTTTTTATTGGGCCATATTTTTGTACCAAAAGCGACTAGTTCTGGGTTACCCCCCTCCCTTTCACCAACCCAAACGTCAAAAGTTTAAATGGATAGTGGGGTCAAGTGATCCGCATCCTAAATAGTTTTAAATTCTCTCTTTAACAGACTTTAGTTTTTCAAAATCGGTTTAGAAGTTTCTGGTTCTCCTAGCTCCTATAACTTTTTACTTTTAGATTTGACAGATATCAAATGAAATTTTAATGTAGGTTTATAACCGAAATATGCAAAAGTTTATGGATTAAGTTGTTTTTGTTGCTTAAAGTTTAGCCGGAAACTAGCTCAATTTCCTTTTTTTAAATAGAGCACTTAGTATATTTTTATTTATTAAAATGCCATTCCAAGTACAAAAAACTATATCTAATACTTTTTACATCTAATCCCTAATTTTTGATTTTGGGTGATGTTATTGCGCTAAAACAGTAAATTTGTACCAAGAAGTCACAAAAAATAGACGTAACTATCTACTTTGCCGGGACTACTTGCTCCAAAATTTGCCATTTTATCGCATTCATGACTCTCTAAATAAAAATTTCAAATTTAAGTATTCACAGGTTAGATGTCAAAAAATAGCAAATGCTGTTTCATTACACTTTTAAGAAAAAACGTTAGGGTGTTTCCGGCTAAACCAGAAGTAACTGAATTTACGAAATAATGCAGATTTGGGTGATATATCTACGTATAAAATTTATTTTTATTATAAAAGAAAATAAAAGTTACAGCTTCTAGGGACACCAGATATTAAAAATACATTTTTTCAAAAACTACTCAACCGCTTTTAAACAACTGAAATATGTTAAAGGAAGAACTAGAAAATTCTTTAGGAGAAGGTATCACTTCAACTCCCTTTCCATGTTTATGTTACACTGAACAAGTTTTTAACATATAAATATGTTTTTTAAAAATGAAAATCGACGTTTTAATTTTTTTATATAAATGTACGAATAACGAAATTATATGGGCTCTCTCGTCCTAATTGGAATCCACTGTATATGGCCATACCTAATATTTGCCAATATTCTCTTTTTCTTTTTAAAAATCACTTTTATAGTTGAATTAGGAATGGAGCAAGAAAAATTTCAAAGTTAAATTGTAATATAGAGCTTTATATATTATTAATTAAAATAAATTTTAGACCATATTTGTAATGTAACTATTTTAAAGTCTAATTATACACTCGGATCTTCTAAATTCTAAATTTACAAAGTAAAGTCATAACTAGTTTTTAAGATACAAGGTATGTAAAATACTTACAAATAAAAAATTTTATACCATGTATTAATATTACAAATGTTATTTTTTTATTTTTTTTTTTTTTGGTAGGTATTAGAACACTTACAGGTCAACCTAAAATGCCAATACATCTTATTAGTGTACTTATTATAAAAATATTTTAACGTTATGTCGAGTGTAGGTACTTGTAAAGCTAGTATCAAAATGTAGTCTAGTATGGTAAAAAAAATTGTGTATTTTAGCATACCTAACATGCTTGTTTTTGAAACATGCTGATTACGTGAATGAATATTTTAATGATTCTATAAATAACATGAGTAATTGGTGTAATCTGTAATCTGTGTATGAATGACCCATGCAAATGTTGTTAACATGCTTAAAAACATTACAGAATACACCTACCTGTTCTAACGCACTTTAACACAACACTATAAACTTATATTCAAAAAACTAAATTTTCACAATTTAAATCATACCTGATAGTAATTCTAAATCACCATCGCCGATTATTATTTTTTTATTCTATTATTTAATTCACTTAAGTTGTAAATTAAATTTTGTTTTTGGTATTAATTATTATTAAGCCATACATGATGTTCTCAAAGTTAAGTTATTTGTTTAAATAGTTCATAGAGAAGACAAAAATTTACTTATTATTGTGTACATAAATGTTAAATCGGTCAGTTATTAACTATTAATAATAAAACTTTAACTTTTACGAGGTATTTTGTAGGTCACTAAAGTAAATTATATGTCTATTGTCTTAGTGTTATAATCTTATTTTATACTTTAAACTATCAACACTATTTTACATAAGATGCACCACTAGTTGAAGCGAAAATAACTTTAAATAATTAAAAAATCAGCAGTCGACTTTCGATTCTTAATTTGATTTAAAATATTTGATTAAAATGAAAGAAAATTGGGCCAGGACGTTTGATGAATCGTCTCTATTTGATCAAAAATATTCGATCATAACAAAGCAGTCAAATTCATCATTCATCTCATTGTTAAAATTTTAAGGCGAAAAAATATCTCTTTTGTGAATTTTTTAAATTTATTCTACTAGTTTTTGCTAAGGCGTTTTCGGTGGAGAGTACACCGCCGTTTAGAAAATAAGGAATTTTTACGAAAAGTATGTTTACTTTAAAGAAAAAACCAGACCGGAGATTTATTAATACCAAGAGATCTAATTTAGTTTATGTGAATAAAAAAAACAGGCATGTCAGGTCATAAATTATAATTTTATTAAATAACTCTATTATAAGGCAACCTTTATTGGTTTATTGGCTTTACTTTATGAGTTTTAAAATTAATAACACAACTTTGATAACAGCCTGTATACTTTAGCCTAGGTAATAAATAAATAATAGATAATTCCCTTAAAACCCCTTTTTACTTAAAGAATTACTAATTAACTGGCACAAATAAACCTTGTCTAACAATAATGGTCGATAGCTAATTTAGAATCCCTTACATCATTTTTATAATTATTATTTATTAAAAAACTATAATATATTATCCGTAACTGCAACAACTAAATAGGGCATCTGCGCATGATACGCTAAATCCGGCGCGGTAAGGTTAGTTCCTTCACTAAAGGCTCTGCCCCAGAGCCCATGCCCATCCTCTTCATGGCCATAGTGATGTTGGTGTTGCGCATGTTCATAATATATGACCTTGGCGGGATTATGATCTTTTTTAAGAGTAGCCCATAGTTTAACAAGGTGAAGTAAGAAGCCAGCAAGAGCAAGTAAAAAGAATTTAAATTGCAGAGCTGAGTTAAAGATTTTTAAGATAAGACAGACCTTTTTATAGAGGACGGTACCAAGAGCGAAAAGTTTAAGGAAGGCTAAGAGCTTTTTTTTCTTCTTTTTCTTTTTACTGCGGGCTTCTGCAAATATATTTATTTTTACACTAATAATATGATAACTTCTTATTGCTACTTTTTAATTTTTTTAAAAAGATAGAAATCAACGAGATACGCATAACACTACAGATATACAAGGCTATCATCTTAAATTATCATAGACTTCAGAGCCAAAACGGCATCATGTGGGCCAAAATAAGTTTTATTTTTTCGTACTTTTTAGTCCAAAACATAAAGTAGATGTGGTTCTGCGCTAACCTTAAATATTCAGATGCGTCTTTGTTTACCGTGGCTGCAACGAGCGTCGTATTTGTCTGCCAATGCAGATTGTATTTAAAATTTAAAATATTATTAAAATAACTTTTGTATATAATATTAGGTGTGTTTGTAATTTGAAATATTACCAAAAAATAAATAGAGTGTATATGTTTACTAAAGCAACATGTATGTATGTGTATTTAGCATAATTTTTAGAGCAAGCATCTATATTAACCAAACGCTGGCTCTTGTACTGAAGAAAACTTTTTTTTCAGAGAAATATTGAATATTGTCAATCAAGTGTTCGCCATTGGTCACTTTGTTTTAACATAAAATACAAAACGCTGTATATTTTATCATTTTTCAAAGATCTTTTAGAAACCTTTAAAAAATACTACATGTAATATATTCAATTGTCGTCAGGTTTTAAAGTGCAATAGCATTTTTTAAATGAAACACCCTGTATATTGTATGTACATTAAAAAATTAATACAATGTGTGGGGTATTTCATTTAAGAATGCTAGTTTATATTATTAAAACCTGAGAATAGCCATACTTCCGAGACTATGAATGTCACATGCATAATTTTTAAAGGTTTTTAAAAAATCTTTTAAATGGTGATAAAATATTCAGTATATTCTGTAAAAATGGTTCTTTTGCTTTATGACTCAAAAACCCGGTTGTCAATTGTTTTTTCTATTCCTTTTTAACTATTTTGTATTTTGAATAATAACGAGGTTACCAGTGGCGAACACGTAATGTGGATGATTCTGAATGAAATATTTATTTTAACTGCAGCTGTATGCTGATTTTTTTATGTGTGCGAATTATGAAATGAAATGTAAATGATAAATAGGATGATAGGCCTGAAAATATTAATTTGATGTATTATGTTATAGTAAATATGTTGATATTTTTGGTTGAATAAATGGTAAAATTTTTTAATGCAAACATATTTTATCGTAATTTTTATTTCTTTATATATTTATATTAGCTGTTAAGTAAGGGTTATTATAAGTTTGTAAAAATATATTTGCATTAAACAAACACAAAGGAAAACACAAAAACAACATCAAACTACACTAACATACAACATGGTGGACATGAAAAGCAAAACCTTCACCCATATTATATATAATTACAAACCTCCAGTGGAATCACTTGCGTCGGTTAAATCGTCATCAATATCATTTACATCTTCATCATCGGCTTCTCTTGCAGACTGAAAATAGCCGGAGATGCCATTTTGAAACATTTTACTGAATTCTGATATGAGTTTGCCGATGACGTCAGCTAAGTGGGAAGGTCTACTATCTGGATCCGATCGACCTGTTGCTCTGGAGACATCCGCATCGGCTTGAGCTGTAAAAAAATATTATATATTTAAGTAAAAATATATATACATACGTTTTGTAGGGTTACCGTTTGAATTACCAGAGTAAGGAAGGCACATATTTTTGGATACCACGATTAGTAACTTACATTTGGCAAAGCAAAATGCGCATTAATTTGCTGTTCCAATCTATTTCGTCACAGCAAGTTATTGTTATAATCATTAGAAATTAAAAAAAAAAAGACATTTCTTTACGTGCATTGAAAATGGAAAAATTTTAACTTTAATGATATATGTACCTAAAATCAATATTAGGAGCTCAAACTTATTGGGAATTTTTTCTAGATGTAGCTTGAAATGTTGCACCAAAAAAGAAAAACTTTCCGAAAATTAATCAACCCTATGTACATATTATATGTATTTGCTGTATTTTTTATTTAGGTACAGCTTTGTTGGTGCGGAAACTCTATGCCTTCCTTAGCAAGATCAGAGAAATAATAAAGGATACAATTCTACATATCGATACCCTAATTCGCAAACTGGCTAACTCCATATCCACAAAATTTTACAGCAGAGACAAAAATATTTTATAAATCATATTAAAATAATTTAAAATAAAGTTTTTTATCATTTATTACGGAGATAAATGTATCTGCGAATTAGGGTATATTATATTACTTAAATAAAAAAGATTTGGGATTTAGCAATATGCAGAATGTATTTAGTAAATATAAATTAAACCCAGGGCCGTATTATTCATTAGGCTGACTAAGGGCGCCATAAAGAAAGTAGGCGCCAGACATGCTAGACAGAGGAGATTTTAAAAAAGTTTAGGTTAAGTGGGGATTCTTGGTGACAAATTTCTCTGTAAATAAGGTGCTTTGGAATGAAATAGGCGTGGAAAGAAGAGAATGACCATTTTTTTTGCTCTTGAAACGATTTTTTGATGGAAATTTGTTGGAAACTAGGCGCTCCGGGAATTCTAGCCTAGGGCGCCGAACAGTTAATACGGCCCTGATTAAACCCAATTATTACACTGGTTTTTTTGCAATTATTCTATAATTTAAAAATAATATATTTGTTAGTAATTTAAAACCCAATATTCTGTGGAGAACTAGAAATTATCAAATCAAGAATTTGATCGTTAAGTTTTATTGTGCTTATGATCACCTAATTAAAGTAAAAATCGTTTTGATCGGATAAAACAAAATAAATGGCTCGATGGATTAAGCCGAAACTTTGTGGGGTTTTTGTAGGCATTTTGAACTGTAAAAGACACATATAACCTTACTGGTTAAAATAATATTTTTAAATTAGCGCCTGATTATCCCAAAAGCCATAAAAACTTTGTTTTCTTAATTTGGTAAATTAACTTAAAAAAAAATTAAAAATCAAATTCGCTTTTTGTGCAGAGTTTATTCAGGATTTTAAAACCCTTCTTATTTTTTTTGTGCGATCAGAGGTTTCTGATATATTGATGGTGAAAGACAAAATAACCTTTTTTATTCAAAATTCGATATATTATCCCAGTGAAAAGTGGTCATGTCCAATTAAAAAAAAGCAAATTAAAGCTAAATGAACAAGCTATCCGGTTCATATAGTTGTTAATTTGGAAAAAAAGAGCCGAAATAAAGATATTTTCGGTATTTATTAGGATTGCGCGGTACACGTTGCTTAAAAATTGTTTCTTTGTAAGATTTCAAAACTAAAAACTTTATTTTTTTTTAATTTCAGTACGATCATATTTAAGCGAAATACAGCAACATGAAAAACGTCAAAAAATTTGGAGTTTTTTTATCTCCTTTAATTTTTTTCACTAGTGTATATTTGTCATTGTCATTAACTATAAGATATCTTTAATGAATTTTATTTTTTTCTTAAAAAATATTATATACTTATGAACAGGTTAAAGACAGACTATTGAAAATAATTTTATGACCACTATTTACAGTTTCTTGAATGGTTTTCCTGTCTGAAAAATAATGCACGTGTTGATGCAATCATATGCATATTAATGATTTAATTAAATAGTTTATTGTACAGAGCAGTATTAGGTAAAAATAATAGTGAACATAAGACTGTTTTAATATATTTTTAATTCCTAAAAAAATAATTATAAGGTTTGTCATATTATATTGTTAAGGTAATTAAACTAATCTTGGCGGTCCAGATTCGATATACTAAACACGTAATCCATGAACTTTTATCTGGATATGAAAAACTAAGTTATAGCCAAAAAGTATATTACATTTTAGTCTCAACAGTTTTACATGAAAATTGGATTATACAATACGAGAAATTAGTAAGGGTATAATTTATTTACAACTGAGATTACGATCTTTAAAACGCTCATCATAGAGGGTGATTTATAATTGAGGAGGTGATCTGCAAACCGCAGTTTTTGACAAAATCAACAAAACCGAGTTATGTATGAAATATAATATTTTAAATGATGTTCCATGTCCAAATTAGAGATTTTCTTAAGTAACTCTATTTATTATATTCCAACTTCTTAAAAATGTTTAAAATTTTATTCAAGTGCGCGTTTTCTTAAAAACTGCGGTTTGCAGATCACCTCCTCAATTATTCCCTTATTTCAAGAGCTTTTAATCACCCTGTAGGATGTAATGTTAATAGTAAATAACAACAGTTACGCCAATGTAAGAACTTTACCTTCCTTCTTCTTCGCCATCCACCTACCTTTACCTTTGTTTTATTTTATTTTTATTTAACACCCAATTATTAAAAGAGATATGACCGCTAGGAGCGCAAGTTATCAGCCTTTTTTAAGAAAGCTTAAATCCAGTTTACAATGTATTAGTGGCGGAAAACACGATTGCATCTTAAATGCTGTTTAAATTTGGGAGGGAGGGCTGTTCGTCGCCTGGGAAGAGCTTAGCCTCCCAGACCCCCTAATTGCGCCCCTGATGACCACTTTAATTAAAGCAATTTTGCATTGAAGCCTATGACATAATATCACGAATTATAATAATATGTATAAAAAATAAGTTGTTTAGTATAGTATTGGTTTTAAATTTTGTACACGTTTTAATTGCTCATATTAAATTGTAAAGCACCTTTTCATTGCATACATCTTATTAAACATGCCTAAGCCATACCTGCAAGTGCATTGATATTATCAGACTAAACTTTGAAAAAATATTCTCGCATTGAATTAATTAACTACTAAACATTCAAATGGTGTTCAATAACTGTTCTTATCTAGCGGTCCAAAAGTATTTACCCGAAAAAGTTAGACTTAAATACCACAAGATAGTTCACGAATACTAAATATATAGGTGATTCATGGGAAAAGTCGGCCTTTACCTGAAAAATGGCACGTGAAGCTATTATGTAAGCAAATTTAAAAGTAATTTCGTTAAAGAGGTGCATGATCAAAGTTACCAATATGCCGGCAGCCAACAAAATGCAGTCAAGTAATTTGGCGTATTACATATGAATATTAAAATACTTCAGGCATATTATCACCGCACGTTATTAAATAATATATTATTACCACAGTATTATTAACAGTAACATGATTTTATTTCCTAAATCTATAATTTACTAAATTTTAACCATTTAACTACGTTATTTTATACTTACAAACATTTTTTTTGCAAGTAACAAGTTTAAAATAATATAAATACTATTAAACTTTTAAATAACTTTTAATAACACCAAAATCTTGGACCAACGATATTTAGAAATTAATTATATAAAAAAATATAATAAACGGTATTATTTTACTACATTAAAAAACAAATTTGGTAAGTCCTAGCTACTAGATCGCACCAATCGTCTTATCAACCTGGGGTATTGTTCAGAAAAATAATAAAATCTTTGGACACGTGAAATTTCTATCATATTTACCCTGAATACGCTACGCCCAACGATTTTATGATTTGTCTGATCAATATCCAGATTGCTAAGAAAATTGGTGTGACCTTCTGGCTAGAACTTACCGAGTTATTTTTAGCTTTTAGTACAGAAAACCGTTTCAAATGTATATATTTTTTTATAATTTATTTTTAAGTTTTTAGCTTTGTTGTTAGTTGATACTTCTTATTCTATTGAGTTTATCAGTATCATTTAATGACACACTGTAACTAACCAGAATTAACCAACGATTTTATTATTTGTCTGATTGTCTGATCAATACCCCAGATTGATGAGAAAATTGGTGCGATCTGGTAGCTAGGAATTACCGAAATATATATATATATATATATATATATATATATATATATATATATATATATATATATATATATATATATATATATATATATATATATATATGAGGAAGCTATTGAGCAATAGCGAAATATAGAGGTATTTAAGAAAAAGGAGTTTCTTTTAATTAATTCACAGACCGCAAACCCGATAAATTTCCCCAATAATTTATATCGTACGGTCGAAAATACATACAAATTTTGTTATATATATTCAAATAAGAAAACATAAAATATCAAACAAAAAAATAATAACAGATACATTGCAAGAAGGGTAGAATACAATTAATCCTGATTATGAGAAAGGGGGTCATATGAAATATTAGTTATTGTAAAACCATATAGATTTTTTTTTGTTTTTGTGTTTGAATATATTTGTGAAAAAAATGTGCGTTTCATCTTTTTCAATATTATATTTACCATACTGTTTGTTATTAATTGCTAAAATGTTCAGTTGTTTAATTAGAATATAATTATTTTTGGAAGCCACTGTATATAACCTCTGCTTGGTGGCGTAGGTAAGTATAAGAATAAAATTATATCTATTATTTTTTATATTTAGGTGCTTTCTATCCTTTTCTATGGATATAGGCAAAAGTGGATTTTATATTTCTTGGGTATATTTAAAAGTGGGTGGCAAAAAATAAATGAAAACCCTGTGCAAATCTAAAATTTCATCCTTATCAAAGCAAAAAAAAATCAGGATCTTTTTTTTGTAAGTAAAATGATTGCATATTTAAACAATATATTTATTTGTAAACATATTTTCCTTATAACAGTATTCGATATTAGCAAAAATACAGGTACTTTACTCCTGAGCAAAAATTATATTTTTGCCAAACCTCTTATTAATACAATTTGTTACCTAATGGTTGCCTAGGTTTTGGACCATGCAGAATTTTTAGGAACAAACATCGTAAAATTAGTAATAAAAAAGTAACCCATTTAACGTCAACTTACGCAAACACAGTGTAGATTTAGCAAATTAAATTTAGAAAAAATTATTAAAAAATGCTTAAGAATAACAGCAGAAAAAGGCATAAGCAAATTCTTATATAATTTTTATTTGACAAAAATTGTATCGTTCCCACATGGACATTTAAAGCAACGACCTGGATAAATCCTTCATATGACCACAGTCTTCTTGCTGTCTATTTTACGCACGGATCTGGATGGATTGTCAATGCCTGCGAAAAACCAAAGTTACTTTTTATGGGCGAAAAAATGTGTTTTTGCGCTTGAATACCAGTCACGAACAATCGCGACGCTTTTTGAGATGCGGGCGCGATGCTAAGGTAAGGGGTACGATTTACTCACGTTCTGGCAGCACTGCTAAGCTAAAGACTAAGTACGGCGAGCCCAAGGTTAATTTAGTGAGGGCCAAAAGTCTGAAATAAATTTGATTAAAATTGAACGAATGATTTTTTAGTGAAATGCTCGAACATTTTTGATTTTAGGGGAAAATATTTTTGGCCACTTTCACCCCTAAACTGCAACCCTCTAAGACGGGTGAGACTCACCCCTGAAATTATAAAAGAAAAGAAGGTCGAGTGATACCTTATATTAAAGATCTCTTGACCCTGATTACAATTGCCAAGTTTGAAGTATTTGCTATTATTTCCTTTGTTATGACAGCTTTTCAAAATTTTAATTTTTATTTTTTTTATATATAATACTAAATTACCTGTAAGAGCAAGCTACTTGAAACTAAGGACATGTAATAAGGGTTAAGCGATCTTCAAAATGAGATACTAATCGAGGGTGTGACTTACCCTAAAATTTAAATGTGAATCACACCCTCGCCAGAAAGATTAATTGATATATAAATTTTAAGATCCTTTAACCCTTATTATATCCTCTGAGCTTTAGTTTTTGTCCTCATATATAATAGGTTGCGACAAATCCTTCACTTTAGGCGTTTCGAGGTCAGGAATGCAATGAAGGGCATTGTACCCAGAATAGTTGGCAAGATAGGATAAAGTCACTTATTTCGGCACATGATCAATCTAGTGGCGTTTATAATGTGTGCATTTTGTTTTGCATTGTTTTCTAAGAAATATTACTAAACATATGTGATCCCAAAGGTTTTTTTATACAAGGTCGAAGAGGTTGCAACTTAATAATAACTAAAAAGTGTTTTGTAAACGGTTGTTTTATTATTACTATAAACTGTATTTCCCCGGCACTAATGTTTACACATATCTTATTTAAGAACATAAATAATAAAAATAACTAATATGGCCGAATCTCGCGACCCTTTATAGAGGGACTCTATATATAGTATTTTGCAATAACTTTTTTGTAAGGTGTTAAAAAGTACTGTGCCAAAATTGATAAAGTGTTGACATACAGGCTGATCCCTAAGTAATAGATCCTAAATTTAAAATGGTGATTTGTAAAGTTAAACTATTGCGATTTAAGTAAACGCATGTTTGTAGACGCCCCAAATTGCTTACTGCACGAGATCGTAAAAATTCTAAAAATGCTTCCAGGCAATGCGGATCCAAATGTGCGTTATCCTTAATTTTGCGTGATATAAAATCCCCAAAAGGCATTTTTTTTTGATCGAGAAAAGAATTTTAATGTTATACCTGTAGATAAATATTCTTTACCAAACGCATTATAAATAGTTAATTAGACTATTAATAAACCACCAAAGTTTAATTATTGTGATATTAACTCATTATTTTAGTAATTAGATAAAGATGCCTAACTATTAACAATAAAATCAACAATTAAATAGTGAATTTTTATAAATAGTTTTTAAAATTAACTATTTTTTATAATGCAATTAAATTGTGGGAGATTTTTCCATATGTTAAACTGTTGACTTATAATTTAATGATGGCCTATTTTGCATCACAAACAAAAATGCGAAATCAAATGAAACTGTGTCGTTATTAAATCGTTGTTCTTTAGATGAGAAGAACAAACTGTAAAATAAGTATTATCACTTACTTCAGCCATATTGATATTTTTATACGTTCTATTTTCCATTTAAATTTTAAATTTTATTAGTTATCATAAATTTCATATACAGTGACCGTCATAAAATGTTAAACCATATGAAAAAACTTTTTTATTTTTGATTTCTCAAAAAAATTATTCCTGATAAAAATCTCAGCATACACCAAAACTCACAAAACACTAATCAAAACTTAAATAAATTATAGCATATACCAGGTAGGTGCACATTAATAATTATGGCCCAAGAGAAAACTACCTTTATTTTTATATTTAAAGAAAAATATTATTTAAAAAACTTGTTTAGAATTAAAAAGTATGTAATATTTTAAGAGCAGAGCCTTATTTAAAGAAAAAATTTTTCCATATGGTTTAACATTTCCGGTGGTCACTGTACAAGTTAAGGTAGGAAGAATAACCAAACAAATAAAATAAAAAGAGATTAATGCTACTTTTCTTATTAGCTAAATGATAGACTGTCGATATTGCTCATAGGTTTATTCGTTTAATATTAAAATAACAAGGGCTAAAGATTATTACAGGGCAATTTATTAACAGCCTTTGATTTAGAACCGTATAGAATACAGAATTTGTGTCAACCCAAATATGTAAAAGTAAAGTAAGTTTCCATTTAGTTTGGAACAAATTTAATCTTTTAACTTTTTTATTAAAAGTTCGGTTTTTGTGTAAATAATTAGAAACCATTTGTCGGGATGGTCAAATGAATAAATAACAAAGGTTATTTTTTATTGTAGATTGTATCATTTTTTCTTAAAAAATATTTACCTTTTACTCCTTATAGACGACACGGGTAATTTTTTTCCTGTATGGTATAAAATGTCTTCTAATGGGTCTCCTAAATTTTTTAAAAATATCTGAATTGGTATGATAGTTATTGTCAAAAAAATAAAACATATTTAACATCCCGTAGTATATTTTTGTTAAATTGTTTAATTTATTTAAAAAAAGATTTTTTTTTCTAAAGAGCTCTATATTTTTATCTTTGGTACTATTTAAATTTTTAACTATAAAAATTTATTAGATATTAAATTTTTAACAAATTATTTTTTGTTTAGATTTAATGTATTATTATTTTGCCTCCAATAACATATTAAAAATAAAATGCTTTTGACATGTTTTTACCTAGATATTATACAAAAAGTAGGTTTTTTTTAAGAAAATGTTTTTTCCACATTAGTTATTTTTCTTAAAAAATATGTATTTTTACAAAATGCTTTTTGAATTAGTACAATCCTTATTAGTAACATGAAAAAGTTTTAACATATTGCTTTTAAGGACAGCAAGAAGTTCTTTTATGTAAATTAATAAGAGAGGGAAAAAACTCTTTCTCGTTTTTTTCATAGATCTTCAAAAAATACTTTCTGCCTATTTAGATATTCTAAAAATCTATAATTATTTAGGAAGAAATATAGTATTTTCAGATTAAAAATGTAACTGAAATTAAACAGCTCTTATGATATAGGGCATACTGGACATATTTTGTTTTGTATTTTTCATATGTTTTAAAACTAAATAGGTATATTTGAAGATTATATTTTGGTGGGTATGTTTGTGTGTTTTTTTAACCAGCAAAATAGGCAGAATGTCCTGTTAGTACCTACGTGTATTTTTGTTTGTTACTTTATTTTTGCTAAATGAGGTGCTCCAAATCAAAGCGCTGTTTTTAATAAACACAATTTTTAGAATACCTTACAATTTTTACTAGTAGTTTTCTACTTATGAATTTTAAAAAATATTTTTATGAAAATATGTAATATTTATATATTTATAATATTAAAATTTGTTTTAAATTTTAGAGATCACTCTGTTCAATTATTTTTGAGATATTTGCATTTAAATTGTATAATGCAATTACCCATATATAAATATAAAAATACCATTAATTACAGCGTATTAGCTATAACTAGATACAACTGCCACATCATATACAAATGGTTTAATGTATTCTTCCATATCCGAATTAGCTTATACGTGGTAACAAAGTATACTTATATTTTTGGGTAAAAATTTGTAATAAAAAATAGGAGCGTTTAATGGTTTACCCAGAGTTTCTTTATAAGAAGGGGTTTAGACATAAGCAAGACCGGTGATAGCTTTTGTCAGGGACGTGAGGGTGTGAGAATTACGATTTCGGTTGGCAGTTCTGTTCAAAGTTGGCAGTATTATCAGCTGATGACAGAGTCGTGCCTTGTAGAAGCTTTGTTTGGTAAAAATCGTGAAAATTTGCCACTTTCATTTTGGTTGTATATTTTGCAAAGATTTCCAGTTGTTAATGTTTTTGGTTAGTTTAGAGACTTCACATACTATTGGTTCGGACTCGTTTTATTTTAGAGATTTTGATAGTTTTCAGTCATTCGTGTTTTTATATACATATGATAGAGATGAGTGTCCGCTAATTAATGGTACACAGAAAAACCACAGATTTCTTATGCGAAAATACCCATTTAGGATTTAAACAAACATACCTATATACAAAAGTTAATGATAAGGAAGATACGGGGTGTTAAAGAGATATAATATTTTTATTCATGCATTTCGATAATTTTTGATATGTTTTAAACATTTTAATAAAACTCGGTATCCAGGAGTTTTAAGATATCAGCTATTTATATCTGCGCAGTTGTAATTATAGCTAATACGATGTTATTGAAGGTACATACATACTTTCGGGTGCACTGAACAACTAAAACGTGAATACCTGAAAAACGGTTGTCAAGACCGATTCTTACTAAGTATACCTTTTTTGTGCAGAAAGCATAGAGAAGCTTACTAGTTTACATACATACAGAGTAGTAACAAAAAAATTGGGTAGTTTTAGAGAATTTTAAATAGTCTACCATCGCCCTCTAGTCTACACACAAAAATTAATATTCGATCTGAAAAGCTAATGTTTAAAAACCCCTAGATACCATTTTATTAAGATATTTAAAAAGGGGGAACAATTATCGAAATAAATTTACTTTTTCTTTTTACTATGACACCCCCGTATCTTCCTTATTATAAACTTTTGGATATTAGGTATGTTTGGTTAAATCTTAATATTTTGGCATAAGGAATCTGTGGTTTTTCTGTGTACCATTCATTAGCGGACACCCTGTATATAAAGTTTTTAAAATGGTTGTTGACTTACGGAACCATGGAAAATGTTTTGCTCTGCCAGGTAGGTACCTCATCGTCCTGTCGTCGCTTTGATAATTTTTAATTTTCAATATTTAAACCACATTTATGTTTTTGTTTTAAGTTATGCCTATTAAAATACTCCAATAAATTTTGTTTACAAGATACAGTTCTTTTTTGTTTTCTGCTTAATTCTACGCCACTGATCTGCCTAAAATCAAACATGGCCGAAAATGCCCCGACTTGACGTCACAGCCGCGCTAGCCAATATGGCGAATGTCGTGACCTTATCTCATCAATCGACTTTGGATTTACCAAGATGGTATATACGAGATAGCACAAAAAAATCGACCTTTTAGAGAAATATAAAGTAGTTTAGGTAGCGGTCTATAGTTAATACATAAAAATTAATATTAAATCCGAATAGTTCATATTAAAAAATCTCTAGATACAGAGTTTAATTATAATTTATAATAGTCAAAAAGTATCAAAAATTATCGAAATAAATTAAAAATATTTTTTTCACTTTAACTTCATCTATCTTTCCTATTATCAACTTTTCGATATAGGTATGTTTGGTTAAATCCTAATATTTTTGCATAAGAAATGTGTAATCTCTGTGTACCATTAATTAGCGGACACCCTGTATGTGCTGCTGATTTAAAAAATACCATTTCACCTGTACTAAAAAATATATGTTATTTTTTATTTAAAATAGGTAGTTCTATTGTTTTTTTATAGTCTTGAATTAAATTATCGACATCTAATTAATGGTTAATGGGAAGATTTTTTATATTCTTTTATGTATTTACTGCTTGCTCTACTTGCGATATAAGCGTGCCACTGCATCTAATTTGGTCAAATCGCATATCTGATACGGGTACTTGATATACATAAGCGTATGTTTAAGGCAGTGATTACTAGATTTTTATTATCAAAGATAGCAAGCGAATGGATACTAGCATGGTATTGCAGGCTATAAGTTTCTCTGCACTTAGAAATACCTAGGACGTTAATGCGGTGTTAGCCAATTTTTAAATTTTTTTCAAGAGGATTAACCCTTGAACTCTGTGTGTGGCCTTATTAATAACGGTTTATACGATACTTTAAACTTAAGGATCCTAAGAATTTACTTTGACCACGGAAAAAATCGAGAGGCATTGTGTGCTAAAAGAGTGTAGCGCAAAAATTGTGTTAAATATGTTTAATATTGACGTTCCAAGTATAATTTTTGTCATTAATTTTCTGTTATGAACATCAACGAGTCCTAAAGTTTTGTAAGTGAATGATAGTAGCTAACAACAGAAACCAAATTTGAATCTGAACTACATTATAGTAGTATTGAAAACGATAACATAAATTTCTGCTACAAAAGTATTAAATACTACTAAACGAAAGTTATGTTTCAAATAATAATAGGGGAGCCCACGATGCTAAATGGGGATTTACTCGAGCGTCATCGAGACCCATTGAGTTACAAAGCTTAGATGATTAGGAGAGAAAAATGTTTTATAATGTATACCTTTTCATCGGTTATTTTTTCGGTTTGTGGAAATCGTTCGGATCGTATCGGATTTTTCGTTATCCTTGAATATTTTTTTCAAAAAAAAAAAAATCGTTACGCTCGAAACTGTCAGAATAACTTTTTTGTAGCCCTCTGTTTTCTTTACATGACCCTCAAATTGTCAGATTGGTAGAATATAATACTAAAAAAAAAAATATGTGACAAAATAACAAAGTAAAATTTGTGTTTTTATTACATTCTACGGGAATATAATACTGTTTAGCATGTAATTAACTCACCCTATATTAATCTGACGCGCTCAAAAATGTATAATGGAAAATTTTTTGTTTTTTACCATCGACCCTGTATACGAAGCTTATATTTGGGGAAGGTATTTAACCCGGTACAAGATATCCACCGATATATTAATCTGCCCCTCTATAGTAAATAACGAAATCCCCTCTTGGGCTCCCCTACCATAATTAACTTTTGGTACCTGCCAAAGCCACTATGAGTCAAACGTCATAGTCTTTTAGTCATCTACCTACGTTGGAAGAATGCACTGACAAACTTTAAGCTTTTACGAAATGACGAAGGTTTGCCGCTTACGGGCTCTTACTCTATTATTATAAATCATATCTATTTTATTAGTCTGATTCGATAGTTTCGATGGTATTTTATTTTTGTCATCCAGCGAATACTATTCTTTTACGTTAACAAGGACCAACTGAAATTTATTATAAATATACTATTTTTGTACAAACTTTTTTTCCTAGTAAAATCAGGTATATAGGTTGGCCCTAAAACACGTCATTATCATGACCATGAATTTTCTAATCAGAAATACCTTTTTTTTACTACATTTTTATATTCTGCATTAACTTTTAAATTTTTTATATTAACCATGTCCAGTGCCGTATTAACCATTAGGCTGACTAGGCTACAGACATGTCCAAGCGTTTTTTTTTAAGATAAACGATTAGAAAATTTAAGATGCATGTTTTTTAACTTATGTTTTTTTACTAATTTTGAAAGGAATTGATAGGAAATTTCTTCATAACTGTTAAGGCATAGGACATAAAACATACTTAGAATTCGATGAATAATTCATTTACGTATTTGTTGAACACCCTGTATACTTGACTTAACTTTAAAATCAATGTGCAGTTAATAAAGAACAAAGTGTTTATGTGTTTTTTACAAAAACCAACCCCTGAGTTTTAAATGAATTTTTCCAACCCACTCCACCTCACTGTATCATATCAATTCGTTTTAATTAGGCTTAAATATAGATTTTTTATGTTACATAAAAACTCTTAGTTCAAAAAAACAATTAAAAATTTGCGAATAATAAAATAATTAAACAGGAATTCTAAAAAATTGTAATATTAAAAATTCTTTGAATTATTTGATATTTTTTAAAAACAATTTAATTTAAAAAATATACGTTATTATAAATCACATCTATTTTATAAGTCTAATTCGATAGTTTTGATAGTATTTTGTTTTTTGGCATCCAGTCAATACTATTATTTTACTGTAACAAGGACAAACTAAGATGTATCTTAAAAATACTACTTATAATCTAACTATGGTGTAAACAGCTGGGATTCCGCACCTACATTAATATTTGGGGTATAGTTGGGGCCAGACATAAATTATTCTGAAAGCAATGCCACAAGTACAAAAAAGAAATGATAGAGTAAACAAATCTTTTCAATAGCATATAGCCTCTATAAGAGCCTATAATTATACATATATATTTTGTATAAATAAAAACTCCTTGTTAAAACACGTATTACGTACTTTAAAAAAATCCTCTTATTTTGTCTCTGTCCTGCCATTAAACCTGACGCGTGGCGTGAGAAACCAAAAATTCGTTGGGTTTAATATTTTTTGTTGCAATAAGTCATTGTTTACAAAAGTGCCGCATGCGTATGACGCTGGCCTGAAATGTGCTGGAGCTCGATTATAAATAAACACATTTGGTATTCGCTTCTAAGCCGCTTTGTTTTAAAGCCAGCTTCAACTATTTGATATAAACGTAGCCAAAAATGAAAAAAAAAAATACCTTTAGTTGTTTAAAAAAATGATCTGTTTGACTGCGGTTATGGGTAACTACTAGAAGTTTGAAATTCATGTTAATAGAATTAAAATAATGTAAGGCCCATTACCTCCGTGGTAGTATATTTTGCAAATAAGAATTATCTTTTCATTTTCGTTACAAAACCACTAGGTATAGCAAATCAGTAATTTATTTGATTAAGATAGAAGAATACAACCTCGTAATCTAAAATCTCGCTAAAATACCTGCCTAGACACATAAATAAATAAAATAAAATTTAATAATTTTGTAATATTCTAAATAACTTTTTGCCCAATTTTTACAAAAGTACTTTACACAAAAATTAAATGTATGGTATTTTTAAGATGGCAATTGAATGGCTTTAAAACAAAGTATCACTTAACTCCTCCACACATTTAAGATTTTAGGAGTCAACACTCCTTAGAAACAAAGTTTTGGGTTTTTGCATCTTTTTATATTTTTATTACACAGGGGTGACCTATTAAGGGTGGTACCTTTTTAAATTAACACACTGTATAAAAATGTATGTAATTTTTTCCCAATTAATATACACCGAACATACAAAACTTAAGACACTGTGAAGAAAGTGCAAAGGCACGTATACTTGTGTGATATCCTGCAATTAATTAGTATGTGCTTTATACGTCATTTAAAAATATTACAGAACTTATATTCAGAACTGACCCACCTGTTTGGTTTGTGTACGGTGTAAAAAGTAGCACAAGTTAAAATAACTGTTCAATACCTACTAACTAAATCACTTAAAGCAGGTTTTTCATGTCATCAGCAAGAACATTTTTTCTCATTTCCTACATCTGTAAAATTTTACCTAGTGTAGATATAATTTTTTGTAAAACTATCTCAACTGCTTGCATAAAGTAGAATTTGAAATTTTTACTTTACCGAAAATATGCAAAAAGGCTAACTACTTTTCACCATCATTTAAAAAAGTGACAAATGATTTAAACTTTTTAAATTCTTTAGAAACTAAAAAAATCTTAAATAAGGTCTATTTTAGTTTTGCTAAACAAATTTATTAAAATTCAGTTGTTTATTTTATTTTATTTTTATTTTTATTTTTTTTTTGTTGAGAAAACGCTTGAGCACGCCTATATTTATTTTTGGCAGCGGTTTTGTCATGGGAAATTCATGTATATAGATAAATAATAAGTATCAACTTTATTTTTCTAAATGGCGCCCTATTTTTTATTTTGTTTTACATTCTAAGTTCTGCATTTAATTTTAATATATTTTATGTGCCATATCATATACCTAAAGTCAAAAGTTATCGAGAAATTACTATCAGTTTTTTTTTAAATTTGTAACTTTAAGTGTGTAAGTGTATGGAACAAATTAATTTATTCATCGGATTATTTTTTGGAAGACGCTCAGACAAGTTTGTTTTTATTTTTGATTGCGGTTTTTCATTTATGGTAAAATCAGATACATATATAGGTTGTCCCTAAAATACGCCTTGATCATGAACTTAAAGTTTATAAAAAGAAATAGCTATTTTTTTACTATATTTTTATATTTTACATAGTTTTTTTTCTTTGTTTTAGAATAATAAAATTTTACCAAAATATTGCTATTATAAAAATACACTATTTAAATATGTTTGCATTTTCTAGAATTAATGGAAGTAGTGAAAATAGACTACCCTCATCGTTTCTTCTAGCAAAATTTAAAGAAAACTTACGCCATCACCTTAAAAATATAATTTGATAGACTGGTTTATTTTAAACTTTATAGCTCTGGTATTTTCTTCGTTAAACTTAATAATCACAAATAAGAAAATAAAAATGTAAATTATAACTTGCCGACGGACAGATCTGAAAATATATTTTTTGAAAATTCAGTTTTCTGCTGTCACCTATAAGGCATTTTAATATATTTAATATGTCTTTATTTAAAATTAGTAGCGAAGAATTTGTGACAGGGTGCGGTATCATCATAAGGATTTATAATTATTGCCAAAAGAAAACTATAAGTATTCGGATTTTATTATTATTTAGAAATAAGGTAATATTTTTTTGTGAATTTTTAGTTATCGCTGTTTAAAACTTTGCGTTTTTTTTGAAGGAAAAAAGTTATTTTGTTGTAAATTGGTGTTTTTTTAAAATTGTGTTCAGCGGCTAATAAGGCCCACTGGAGTAGGTCATAGCCTTATAAAAGTCAATAAAAGAAAACTTGTGTGCTGCTTGGGTAGCTACAGAACATACTAAGACCAGTGGCTTAAGAAAGTGTAGAGCAAAGGAATATAAGTCTTACTTTTAAGAGCTATGTATTTCCGACTTGGAACTATGCTTTAATAAAAAATGAGCCCAGGAGAAAGGCAACTAATTATAACTAATAAACCAAAGATTTATTAGGATAAGAAATATTAAAAGTTTCTTTAATTATTTTCTTTAAAACAAAAAAATATATTTGGGGCATTATTTTACTATGGTAGTTTAATAAGGCCCATAAAAAGGGTTTTTAATAATTTTTATAGTTGGTTCCATATTTATTTTTGTAATTTTATTTATATTTATTTTTACAATAAATAAGCAATCTTTAATCTGAACAAAATTTTGCTTAATTTTCTTAAATCATTTAAGGTTTTTTTACATTTAACGTTAGGTGGGCCTTATATGCCGAGTTAGATATATCTGCAAAGCAAAGACAAAAGATTCGTGTAAACCATTGTTTAAGTCAAAGAAAATTTTAACTCTTACCTCTATTTATATTTTAGAAACAGTATGTTTAATTTAAAAAAATGTTAAAAGTCCTAATAATTAATATTATACTAGAAAAAAATCTCAACTTCCGAATCCAAATTCATCATTAACAAAAAAATCTTTAATTTAGGACTCAAAAAAATTTATAATCATTTGCCCACTGATATTAAAAAAATTAAAATTTTTAAAAAATTTAAACTATCTGTTCAAAATTTGTTAAGTAAAGCGTATTATGTATTAAGAGAATACTTTGATGATAATTTTAATTAGTCGTACCATTACATAGCATGTATCTTATTATTATTACGATATTATTATTGTTAATATTTTAATTTTATTCTGCTTGTCAAAAGATTATTCTTGGACACAAAGTGGGGGAAATAATTATTTAAATTTTTAAACAATATAAATGTTATTTATACAGGGTAATGACCAACTTTTCCGACAACCTTTTAAGGGGCGATTCCTTCTAAATAAAAATAAGAACAAAACTCTATATAAAACATATTATGTCCTAAACGTTCTTAGTTTTTAAACACCAGGTGTTAAAATATTTAGGAAAAATATAATTTTTTATAACTTTTTATGAATATAGATATTTTTGGGAAATTTTGGGAGTCATCTTGTTCATGTATTAAAGGACATTTTTGACTGTATAAAAGAATATTTTTCATCAGTGTCCGTGAGGGATTCACTGCAAATATTTCAAGAAAAAAAATTATGCCAAGACATTTTCCTTAAAAATATTATTTCAGATTCCAGTTAAAAGTTTCAAACAAGAAATAAAATCATTTCTCGGCTTGCTCAAATTGCTATTTATTTAGTATAAATATGGCAGTCAAGTTGACAACTAGTTTGCTTACTCAATCATTACATGAATTCAAAATTGAAACTTTGATGTATTGACCAATCTTTCGCGTTGGAAATTAATTTTGATTTAATTAATATGTAAAAAGGTGATATTATTTACTGTAAAGTTAGATATTGGCGATATTAAATAACGACCATACCAAGGAAAGTTTTTATTTTGCTTAGGCAAAACCTTACATCAAATTAAACAAAATTAGAGATTTAAATTGTTTAAAACTAAAAAAATATCAAATTGTTTTTTATTTTAGGAGACGCAGCGGTGTTCAATTTCCGGAAAATATATACCGTATATTTTCACGGACGACACTGGTATTTTTTGTACTTAAAAAGTTTTTTTTGATGCTTGTGAAGCCCCCTCTTAAATTTCTTTAAATATTTGAACTGAAATTAAGGCGAGTATGCTATGAAAAATTTTTTTTAATTATTTTTACACCCTGTAGTTCCGAAAGTAGGAATTTTAGGACATGGGTTTATATAAAGTTTTTTCCTTATCAGTAAATCGGGTCCTCTACTCACCTACACCTTCTTTAGATAAAATAGTAAAATATGAAATTTTATTTAAAGTTAAATACAGAGTTTCTAAGTTAATTTTTATTTGACTGCCGATACGCAGGTGGCGCAGTTTACAGTAAAGAAAAACAGTATTCTTTTCACTTCAAAACTCCTTTATATTGTGAATACTGTGATAATACACCTATTAATAAAAAAAGGCGTAAAACTGCACCAGCTCAAACTCTTTGTCCGCTCCCAGTCTTCCGTTATTGTCTCACTTTTAGGCCAATAAATAATGTAATCAACACGTTAAATTCGTGCTGCCAGACAGCTTAGAGGTGTCAAAGTTTTTATTTTATTTTAGTTATTTTAAAATATTTTATTTATTATTGAGTACTTTTTCAAATTTGCTGTTCTGGTTAGTCAAAATCAAAAATCAAAATTTGGTAAAGGGGGTTTTTTAAAGTAATAAATTGAAAGCTGCTCATGTTTTTGCTGTTAAATGTAAAGGGAGCTACCTACAGTCATTTTCTTTTGTTTAAATTGTCATTCCTTTTTTTTCCTCAGTATATCTTGATTTTAGTAGAAAATTTTTATTCATCCTTTTTTGCACAAAAAAGGTATATATACTTAATAAATAACGCTACGAGTAACCGATTCTTATATATTTTGTGGAATAACGTTATATTTCACATAAAAACTTCCTTCGCATTTCTTGCGCTTTATTTAAGCCACCTGGGTTTTCCTAAAAGGTCTATACCTCTTCTACAATTTCCTTATATCCAAATAAAACGATTTAACCTAATTTGCCTTTATTTAAAAGTTGATAAAGTATATGAGAAACAAGCAAGGTGTTCAAGTAAAAAAATAAAATGGAAAATTTGACACCCTGTATCTTGCAAACCAGTAACTTTTGACTAAGGTAGATTGCATTAGATTATTGTATTTTAGCTCAAAGTATTTGTAGCATTCTGTACAGATTTTTGACATTACCAAGACACATTAATAAAGGTGAATGAATGCAATGGCAAACTTTGGTACGGAATAAAAATGTTTAATCTTGAAATATCTGAAAAACCGTTGCTCGTAGCGATATTTATTAGGTTTTTTTGGGCAAAAATTTTGAAGAAATACAAATAATATGCTATAATATTCCAAGGCAGAAAAAGTTATGACACTTTGAACCTAAGCAACGGACTGCAGGTGGGTGGCTCCGTCTATATTTTACTACAAAACATTAACATGCATATTTCACTCACCCTGAGAAACACTTTGGTAACACATTGTATGAAAAATGTCTTATATTAAATAAAACTTTTAAAAATAACTAAAATAAAATAAAAACTTTGACACCCTGTAACTGCAAGCGATCAACTTTTCGACTAAGGTAAATTGCGTAAGACCCTTTGTATTGGTAGTATTTGTACGACCTTCATACCCCTCTGTATACCAACCAAAACTTGCATTATTTATTATAAATTTTGCTGCTTGTGTTGACAATGAGAAATAACAAATAATGGATGTCGTTTTTAAATTATTTTTGGCTTTATAAATACATTTCTACAAAACTTGTTGGATCTAACTATAGAGGCTAACTTCATTTTCTTTCAGTTCTTTGTATAGTAATGCAGAAATTCATTAATTTCCAAACTCTAAGTATTTAGAAAAACACAAAAATTCTGCATGACAGGCAGTATGGGTTTTGCCACCAATGATCTAGCCAGAATTCCCTTTTTTTTCTCGATCACACTGCTGCGAATAAGTGTCTTGAGTTTCTAGGTGAGTCTCGCAGATCGTTACTCTTGATATATCCAAAGCTTTTTGACCAGGTCTGGCATGCCGCGCTTCGGAATTTCCCTCCTATGGTCTTTCAATTAAACTCTGTACTTAAGCTCTCTAAGTTATTCTTCATGATCGACGTATATTATTTATTGTAGATAGCCACTCTTCTAGCCATGCACTCAAGTAAATGCTTGGGTGCCTTATGGCTCAGAGTTGCTTCGTTAACTAACCATTCTTTTTTATTTTTAGGTAACATAAGCTTGGCTACTTTCAGTGATTATGTTAGATTGATCTCTTAACCTAGACTATTAATATTAAGTTTTGACTATCTCTTGAAATAAAGGTATTAACACTGTTAATAAATTTCTGCATAACTTTGCACCAGTAACTAGTTGGTTTGGATTACAATCCATTTTACCGCACGTGTTAAGACTGACTGTGACCAGATTTACTATTATGTTGCTGTTAATTGTGGTAATTAAGTTTAAATTTCTGTTATCAAATGCACATCAAATAAAAAAGTTTTCTTTAATAAAGGCAGAAAGACCTTCGTGGAAATACTATTATAAATTCAAGTATCATCAATTCTGTCCGGCTTAATAATCGCAACTAAAGTCATTTACCTACATATCAATCGTTAAAAATCGATGTACTCAGTAGCGCTCGTCATCTGAAAAAGCTCGACAAAGACGCAAAGTTGCGTATTTCGGTATTTCAGTTTAGTGCTTCGTGTGGTTTGGATGAGGTAGGTTTTCTCGGCGTAATATTTTTACCAACGCCATTTGACCAATTCCAAAATGGCGCGAGTAAAATGTTAATTTATTTAAAACCAAATTTTATTCCGTTTTTCTATGTTTGTGGTTTGTTTAAGCGTTGTGCAGTTTGGTAAGTCCATAATTATACAGGGTCAAACGAATCTTTTTCGTTTATTATATGCATTCTTTACAGAGATGAAAAATTTGATATTTTGGTTTGACCGTTTAATTCCTTCATTATTTTTGTACAAAAAGGTATACCTTATTTAAATCGATATCTTGGACCGTTTTTCATAAAATCGCATTTTAAAAACCAGACATACCCATTTTGTATGTAATAAAAAATAATTTTTGAGGAAATTATTAAAATGTGGTTTAAAAAATTAAAAATGCTGTTTAAAAGCCTTTTAAACTTCATAACACAAATAAAGACTGTTTTATAAAAATTTACCATATTTAATAATTTTCTCAAAAAATGATTTTTTTTATTACATACAAAATGGGGTATGTCTGGATTTAAAATAAGATTTTTATGAAAAACGGTCCAAGATATCGATTTTAATTAAAGTATACCTATTTTGTACAAAAATGATGAAGGAATTATACGAGTTAAACCAAAATGTCAAATTTTTTACCTCTGTAAAAATGCATAAAATAAACGAAAAAATTCGTCTCACCCTGTATAATTATGACTTACTGCGCATCATTTGCCTATGGAAAAAAGCATTGGTACGAGTTAATTTAAATGCTCAAATATCATTATTATTGTGTCAACCGTTCAAAAGTTATTAATGAAATACATTTTTTAATTCTAACTTTAAACGTCAATAACTCCCTAAGGAAGCGCGATAGAACTTTTTTTATATGAAGTACTAACATTATTTTGGCTCACTCTACCACCCTATTTTTGACCTCACCTTTCGGACACCCTGTATATCCAGCAAGCTACATTTTTGCTACTTTAATTAAAGCTTAGGTATTACCCCAGTCCTGAAAATTATAACCATCAAAAAGCTCTTTAGTTAAGTCAATTAACATTACAATATTGATCATAATGTTGATATAGTAATACTGATAATAAGATTGAATATCAGTCACAGTTAGGTCTCTTGGCAGTAAAAGTAAATGACTTAATAACCATAATGTCATGGACTAACAGCGGTAACTAGACGACTTTAATAACCACATACTGATATCAATCAATGGTGAATAAAATTAAAAGTTTATTTAACATTTTATGAAAATTAAAACTTTTATACATTATGTAGAACTATTCTGCTCTTACACAATATAATAAAAGTTATTATTACTTTAAAGAAGTAAAATAATGAAATATTTAATATTAAGTTACTTACAATACAAAGGTTTCAATCTATAAACAAAGGTTCATTAGCACTCGGTTGAAATTATTTTAATCCAATAAAATAAAATCTTAACAAGACGCCAGACGAGAACTGGGCCAATGGTTGCGTCTCAAAAATGTGGGTAAATAGTTTTAAAAATGTGGTAATTTTTTTTTTAAATGTTAAATAAAATTTTAATGTTATTCTGGAGAAAAGCCAAATAATATTTTGTTTAAATTTAACCTCCCAGAAAACAAATAAAGCATAAAAATACTTTATTATATGGCTAAACATTTTTTACTATTCTTTTATCTAGTTAAGATAACCTAATAGGTGTATCTTTTACCAGTTAATTTTCTAAAAGTAATGTCAAACTCTAAAGTGTCCATAAAACATTTCATTTTTATATTTTTTTAGTTTCTAACAAGTATATTAATAAGTTTTTAGGTAAACTGTTTAACACATTTTTGTAAACTATTTACCCACACTTTTGAGACGCAATACATTGGCCCGGTTGTCGTCTGGCGTCTTGTTAAAAAGACTCTTATTTTAATCGGATTAAAATAATTTCAACCGAGGGCCTCAATGAACCTTTGTTTTATCTAGTTGAGAAACCATACTGTATTTGTGAAAGTGGCTTAATATTCAGGTAGCGTCATTACTTTATTTCTTTTGAAGTAAATATTAACTTTTATTATATTGTGTAAAGGCCTACAAAGAAAGGAAGGATATATTACTGCAGGTGGCAGGAAAATAGGTCATTTTTGGTTTCCACATAATACTAAGCAAGCAATATTCTCGAAAACCGTTCGTTTTTATCACATATGTAAATATTACATAATTCATACCATTAATGCGCCAACTTTTTTGTTTTCAGAATTTATTAAAGGGCTTCAGTTTAAGATATTAAATAGTAAAAAAATTAGAATTTTAGTTTTCGTTACCGCAAAGTTAAGACTGGCTACTAAAATCAGGAGATGGACAAACGAAATATTTAATAGGTTAAAACTTTAATGCGTAATTTGTTGACTATGAAAATTTATAAGAGGAATTCAATTGAAAATATTAAAAGTAGAAAATAAAAATCTAAGCCATTCATTAATTCTTTTGCAAATTTTACCCTGAAGTAGCGCCGCAGTATATTCAATAGCTAAAATTTTTTCTGCGCAAAATTTTTTGACTAGCAAAATTCAGGCTCGCGACTACAATTAGGAGGTGGCCCTGTGGAATATTTAATAAGTCATAACTTAAATGAGCATAATTTTTTGACTTTCTAGATCTATTAGAGAGCTTTATTTAAAAATATTTATTAGTAATAAATTAAAATCAAAGCCATTTACGAATTTATTGCCAATTTTCGTTACCACGAAGCTGAAACTGGCGACTAAAATTAGGAGATGGCCTAGTAGAATATTTAATAGGGCATACCTTAAATACGCAAAATTTCTAGACTATCAAAATTCATCAGAGGGCTTTATTTAAAAATACGTACTATTATAGCAAGGATTTAGGATTGAAGCCGTTTACGAATTTATCGCAAATTTTTGTAACCACATCGCAGAAACTGGCGACTTAAATGAGAAAAAGGCCCAGTGGAACATTTAATATGATATAATTTTAATGCAAAAACTTTTTGACACCAAAATCTATTAGAGGGCTTTATTTAAAAATATTTAAAATTAAAACCATTTGCGAATTTATTGCAAATTTTAGTTACCAGAAAGTGAAACTGGCAGTTTAAATAAGGAGCAATGATTTATTTTACAACATAGTTCGTAAATAAAATGCGCAATGTTTTGACCACGAAAATTTATAAGAGGGATTTATTTGAAAATTTGTAAAATTAGAAAATCAAAGTTTAAGCCATTCGCCAATTATTTTGCAAATTTTTACTCTAAAAAAGCGCCGAAGGATAATTATTAAATATCCTTCCTAAAATCTTTTTCCGCAAAATTTTGTGACTATTAGAATTTATCAGAGAGCTTTATTTACAAGTATTTAATAGTGAGAGATAAATATCGCATTCATTTGCAAATTTATTACAAATTTTCGTTACCACGAACCTGAAACTGGCAACTAAAATTTGGAAATAGCCTAGTGAAATATTTATTAGTTCATAACTTTAATGGGCAATTTTTTTTACCATCAAAATTTATCAGAGGGCTTTATTAAGAAATATTTAATAATACGAAATTTAATTTAAAGCCCTTTGCAAATTTAATTATTTTTATTTTTTAAATATTTATTGCCCTGTGGCATATTTAATAGTCCGTAATTTAAATAAGCAAAAATTTTTGACCATCAAAATTTATTAGAAGGCTTTATTTAGAAATATTTTAAAGTAGAAAATAAAATCTAGGCCATTCACGAATTATTTTTACCACAAGTAAGCGTCGCGGGATATTCAATAAACTATTTCACTAGAGTGTTTTACACAGGGCCGTATTATCCATTAGGCTGACTAGGCTACAGCCTAGGGCGCCATGAAAAAAATAGGCGCCAGACAGGGGAGTAATAGGCGCTAGACAGGGAGTAATAGGCGCTAGACAGGGGAGGTTTTAAAAAGTTAGGTTGAGTGGGGATTTTGGTGACTAATTTCTCAGTGAATAGGGGGATTTGGAATGATTTTCGGGTGGTAAAGTAAGGCCCCTGAAAATAGGCGCTACGGAGAGGAGAGGACCTATTTTTTTCCTCTTCAAACATTTTTTGGTGGAAAATAGGCGCCTCAAACAGTTAATACGGCTCTGGTTTTACACTGGCAAATATCATAGCAACCTCCTGTTTTCTACTGGTAAAACTCCTACCTTCTCCCACCTTGATCAGTGCTGGATTATGACTTCCTGGTGCCCTAAGCAGTTCACTCGTGTGATGCCCCCTAGCTTTTTTGAAAACCAAACAAGAAAAAGTGCTCGCAATTTTTTTTTTTTTTAAGAGGGAAAAAATCCTTTCTTGTCTTAAAACACCAAACTGATTATACAGAGTGTTTTGTAACAACGGTAAGAAACTTTAAGGTGTGATTCCTAATGTTATTTTATAAAAAAAGTTTTTATAAACATATGTTCGGAGTGGCTTCTGAGATACAGGGCGTTAAAATTTAAGAAAAAATCTTTTTCTTAATATTTTTAATATGCTTAGGCCGATTTGGATAAAATTTAATACATTCATTTAAAGTAATAAGGCGCCTATTTAGCCCTTACCAAATTGTTATTATTGGGTCCAGGGCGTCTCAGTGGGCACCGCAACTTATATTATTAGGAAAAAAAGTACGCAACTGACTTTTTTTGACATTTTTTTATAATTAAGCAAATAATAATACAATATTTAAGTCTCTTGTACTTTTTTTGTATCTAGCTTTGTTTTCAAGAAAAAAGAGTAAAGCCACTTTGATTTCTTCTAAAAGTACCCATAGACGCCTTGGTAAAAAAATAATTAAAAATTAAACAATTATTTGCTTTAAAATAAATGAATCGTTTATTTCAGAAAGCCCATATCGACCAAAATTTTAGAAATTGACTTTTGGGTAAAATTGAATTGTATAGGGGTAAACACATCGTTTAGTGCGAAAATCCCCTTATCTATGCACATTAAAAACGTCTGTCGGGCGGCTTCAAAACTGTTTTTTATCACAAAAAAATTGTTTTTGTTGAAACTTTGTAGTTTTTATTAGTTTACTCAAAATGTAATATTCTGGAGATAGGGGGTTTCTGAAATAAACGATTCAAATAAGCAGGTAATTTATTGGAAATCGTCATTTTTCTTATCTACTAAGGTCAAAATTGTTTCTTTTTTAATTTAGGATTTTATTTTATGCTGTTTATGGATACTTTTGAGTACCACTTAAAAAGTGGCTTCTTTTTTCCCTAAAACACAGCGAGATACGAAGAAAATACAAAACTTAAAAAGTTGAATTATTAATTGCTTAATTATAAAAAAAATATAAAACCGTCAAAAAAGTCAGTGGCGTACTTTTTTCTTAATAATATAAATTGCGGTGCCCACTAAGACACCACTGGACCTAATAATAACAATCTGGTTAGGGCTAAATAAGCGTCTTATTACTTTAAAAAATGTACCAAATTTAATTTAAATCGGCCTAAGGATATTAAAAATATTTAGAAAAAACTCATTTTTTAATTAAATTTTAAAGTCCTGTATCTCAGTAAGGAAGCAACTCCAGACATATGTTAAAAGAGACCTTTTTTCATAAAATAACATAAGAAATCACACCTTGAAGTTTCGTACCTTTGTTAGAAAACACACTGTAAACCTATTTCGTAACAACATTTTTTAAAGAGCAAAAAAAAAAGTCACACTCTTAGTTAATACAAAGACAGAACTTTCTACTTTTTTCTTTCATTTCTACTCTTTGGTGCCCCACACAACGTGATGCCCTAAGCAATTGCTTAATTTGCTTATAGGGTTAATCCGGAACTGACCTTGATAAAACCAACAGGATGGTTTTTCCCTCAATAGAAAATAGACCAATCAGAAGCCACCATTTTTCGGATAAAGTTTGTTTAGATAAGTAATTAAACCACATGCGCCTACTAGTTGTCAAAATTGATAGAAAATTTCAAACATTATTATCAGTAAAATTTTGTGTTTTTGGCTGAAATGTAAGTTTTCAGGAAATAACCTAGCCGCGTATACCACTCGCCCTATAAATTTAAATCGATTACACTACCTAAATATTTTTTGCAAGCATTTCTTGGCAAATAGTTTCATAGACAATAATTTAAAAAAAAACTCTTTACCTTGACTTGACTTCGCGGTCTCGGGTTTTTAATTTTTAGATATAGTTCTGGTTAGTTATTCATTATAACTTTTTTTTTTGAAAAGTAGGTTTTTTAATGGATGATCATCCTGTATGTTTCAACAAATTTTAACTCTCTATTAAATTCTACATCAAAAATGTATAACTCACTATAAATATCAGCTGATATACTTATTAACTAACAAAAATAAAAAAAGAAAATAATATATTGATTCTAATTATTTGAAAATAATTATGTCATTGTCAGAGGGACAACTAATATAATAATATGTAATTAATTACCTTTTATTGTAAAAACTACTTATTGCTATGTTAGCAATTTAGTTTATTTTAGACAAATATTTACTTAATTGCACTTAAAAAACAGTGTTAAATTCAGAAATGTTTTTCCGGGGTAAAGTATAATATTCCCAGAGGATCCTGATGTAACAAAAAAAATACCGCAAAACAAATGAAAGAAAAAAAAGGTCCTCATCTTTAATTAAAAACCAAACAAACAAGTTATACTTTGAGATTACATTCATACTTATGGTTTGGAGGAATTTTTTGCTCCGGGGGCAACTATTAAAATTCATCAGAGGGCTTTATTTAGAAATATTTAATAGTAAGAAATTAAATTTGAAGCCCTTCGCAAATTTCATTTACCAAGAAGCTAAAACTGGCGACTTAAATTGGGAGGTGACGCAGTAAAATATTTAATAGGTAAGTCATAACTTAAATGCGCAAAACTTTTGACCGTCAAGAAGAGGTGGGTCGAATACTGAAATTCGGCATGCGAATACGAATACGACTACCGTAAAAAGTTTTAACCCGCTTAGGATGCGTAAAAAATAATATAAATAAAAATAACCAAACAGTATTTAAAATCAGGATTTAAATACCAGGATTCAAATACCGGTATTCAAATACCAGCATCCGCAGGACTGGAATACTAGAATATTCAAAAACAATATTTAGAATACAGAATACCGAATACCGACCAAAAAACTATTCGGCCGAATACCGAATACCAAACAAGTAGATCTATTCAAATCGTATTCAATACTAGCCAAATGTATTCTGAATACTATATTCAGAATACCGAGTATTCGAATACGTTGTCTGATTAGTAGTTTGCGAATTTATTGCAAATTTTCCTTATAGTAATTATAGAGTAATAATTAATAGTATGAAATTAAAATCAAAGCCAAAGGCGAATTTATTGCATATATTTTTGTTACCACGAAGCTAAAACTGGCGACCCAGGTGACCCAGTGAAACATTTAATTATTCGTAACTTAAATGCGCAAAAATTTTGTAACTATCAAAATTTATCAGAGAGGCTTCATTTAGAAATATTTAAAAGAAGAAAATTAAAATCTAAGCCATTCGCAAAATCTTTTACAAATTTTTACTTCGAGGACGCCCCACGGGATATTTAATTTCTCATTACTTTTTTGCGACAAATTTTTGTCATTATAAAAATTAAAGCCTTTCGCGAATTTATTGCAAATTTTCGTTACCTCGAAGCTGAAACTGGCGACTTAAATTAGGAGGTGCCCCAGCGGATTAATTGATAATTCATAACTTCAATGCGCAAAATTTTCTCAAAAACCAGCAATAAATGAAGTATAGTGTTATACATTATTAATGTAGAATTTGATAGAGTTTAAAATTGGTTAAACTATACAGGGCGTTCCATTAAAAAAAAACCTACTTGCCAATAAAAATTCTGTTTTTGAGACACCAAGTATATTAACTAGTACACTTAGTAAAAAGAGTGTATACAAAGAAACATTTTTATTTTAAGTGTATTTTTTTATCTAGTACAGGGGCAAAGTTATTTAATGTATAAATAGAGCTGGGACACCCCCATATTTTTCCATTTTTTTTTCTTAAGTTTTAAAATAATTAAAAGTAGAAAATTAAAATCTAAACCATTTGCGAATTATTTTGCAAATTTTTACCCTGAGGAAGCGCAGCAAGATAATTTATTGGATCATAACTTTTTCGCATTTTTTTTAATTAAAATTCATCAGAAGGCTTTATGAAAAAATATTTAATAATAAGAAATTTAAATCGTAGCCGTTCGCGAATTTATTGCAATATTTCGTCACCGCCAAGCTTAAACTAGTGAATAAGGAGGTGGCCCAGTGGCATATTTAATAGTTCTTATAACATCAATTAGCTAAATTTTTAAGTATCAAAATTTATCAGAGCGCTTCATTAAAAAATATTTTATAGAAAAAAATTAAAATCAAAACCGATTGCATATATACATATAATAAATTTTAGGATAACATTTAAAAAAATATATTTTTATATTTCAGTGGAAAAAATGTTTTTTGCTAAATAAAAAAAATGTATATAAATGCGTTTTTCTTATTTAAAGCGTTAAAAAAATATATTTTTGTTAAATAAATACGTTACTTTTTGGTTAGATGATTGCATTAACACTACACCTTTTCTCAAGTAATTATTAGCATTAAAAAAAAGTGAAAGGTTTTTTATTTCTTTTTAATTCTTTTCAATCAAGTTGTTTCAAAAATATATTTTTCCAATTATTTTTATTTTTTAAATTAGTAGTTCCGCGATTTTGAACTACCCTGTATATTATAGGGCATTTTTTATTATAGCTTTTGCATGTCAGACAAAGCAAAAAATTTGATAAAGAATAACTTTTATACCCCTATAACTTTTTACCGTTTAAGATAGAAAAATGAAATTTTGTATATCGTTATTTGACATAATTTTGAATTGTTTGATCCATTCACTTATTTCCTGTTACTTCCGGTTTAACAAAAAATAGCTGCTAACTTTCAATTTTAAATGGCACCACCGGTTAATTTTATCTTATTTCAATAGTAATGACATTATGAATACAATGACATCTCACATGTAATTTTTGACATTTATGCTGTCAAAAAAATTATTTTTAAAAATTCCATTTATGGTTGGTGGAGGGGAGGATAACCATATGAATGTTTTAAAAAGTGTCCGTCGAAAGGTGCAACTTAAGGTGGCGCCACAGTAGCCAGAGGAGATTTTTTAACCAATGAGCATGAATTATTAGAGTGAGATACAAAATGAAAAAGGACAGATAGATACAAAATAAAAAAGGAAAGAAATACCAAAATCTCTCCACTGGCTACTGTGGCTCCATCCCAATTTTCTACATTCCGATTGCCACTTTTTCAACTTGTCCGCCATAAAAGATGGTTATCCTCCCCTCCACAATCCATAATTCCATTGTTGAGTGCCATTATTAAGCTAAAACGGTTTATTTTAAGTCAAGTAGCCATGAAAAAATGAATTTTATCGTCTTTTGTTTTTTACTACTTCTTAGAGCATAGTCAAAGTTTGCCAAATCATATCTATGGTGATAACTCTTTTTTAATGGAACAAGGGTGGCTCGTTAGCATATTATAAAAAGAATTTTTTCCGAATAATTTGGAACCACATAGGCGGCATTTTATGTAAGACTCTGTTTCTACAGAAAACAGCATAAATTCATAATGTTGTTATAAATTGATTTTATCATTTAGTATAATGTTTAATTTGGAATTATTTTATTTCATGATTCTTGGCTACAAACCTTTCACGAAATACCGCCTATTATTTGAAATAAAATGCTCTTTTAGGATATACTAACGAGACACCCTGATTTTATTTGAAAAACGGAGTTATGACCATAAATAGGTTTTACAAACTTGTACACCAGTTCAGATCAAAACATGGAAAATATACTGTTAGCAATTATTGTGTTGAGGTATTTAAAGAAGAAGTGGAAAAAAGTATTCATCCAGTTAATGCACAAAGCATTATTAAGTTAGTTTCGGTTTTACACTACAGTTTTGCTTACTTCCATCATAAAGTAACATACCTACGGATAAGAGAAACCATGGCATGCTAAAATTTTCGTACCGCTTTTGCGGCAGGCCTGGCGGCAGGCTTGTCATTTTTCCAGTTTACACTTTAAATGCGTCGGTCGAAGCCTCGCCTCGTGTAACATTAGCGGTGGGGAGACACGTAAGCTTACTGAAATGACTAACTGGGGGTATTTCAACGAGAAACGAATAAAATTATATTGGGAGTTTTCGCATGACCTGTCCTTAAATCGGCTATTCCATGATAACTCTTATAATTTCCTTACTCTATGCTTCCATCCACAATTTTCCCTTGATGTACCTACTAGAGTAATTCTTTAACTTTGTATTTCAAAAGTATTGTAGGAGTTTCATTTATAAAATATCTATTATAGTATAAAACATTTTTTACTACACTTTTCATGTATTCTTGCAAGCTCATCGGTCAACACACTGAAGACGTGTTTGCTCCAGTATCGCACGCCGCGTTCAGAGCGCTAATATGTTCTACATTGGAAACTATGGAAAGTATTTTTCGCGGCGCCTCGAAAACGCTGTTAAAAGCGTTTGCAAAATCAGCCGATGTCGCTGGTCACAGGCCTGGCCACCTACATAACATTCAATGCAATACATTACTGCGTTCGGATCGCCCTGACCAGAACGCAAGCTTTCCATAGTTTCTAATGTAGATGGTCATATTAGCGCTTCGAACACGGCTTGCTATACTGAAACAAACGTCTTTAGTGTGTTGAACGCTAAGCTTGCAAGAATACATGAAAAGTGTGGTAAAAAATCGGTTGTCTGAAAAGTCGGTTTACTGACGATAGTTGAACGTGACAACGTCATAAGAAAATACTGATGAAATGGTTGCATTTTTCAAAAGAAAATTAAACAATTGACACCACATTCACTTTTCACTGCACTTCTTAAATTTAATATTTCAAATGGGGAAACATCATTAAAATTTTTGTAACTCTTGCTTTTATTTTAATGATTAAAGCAAGAATATTCGACAATAGTGAACTAAACATATTTAATATCGAAAGAAGCATTACCTTTATCGCCGCAATTATCGTTGCTATAAACAATTGACACCACATTTACTTTTTACTGCACTTCATACTTGATGAAGACATGTAAATGTACACTCAAGTAGGAAAGAAACAGATATCGAACACTGCCGAACGCGGAGGCCGATTGTGCCTCTTCCGCGCTCTCGCTTGCACTTCAAGCCTTAAATTGAACGCCTCAGAGCGAGGTAACCATGCCTACGAGTCATGCGTTTTTTGTGAGTGCAGCCGGCTCCATTAAATTATAAGACGTTGTCACGTCAAATGTTTGACACTATAGTACATATTGACAAGTTCTGAAATTCAAACAAGTTCGCCGCTTTGAAATACAAAGTTAAGGGATTATTCCTAATAGGGACACCAAGAGAAAATTTGGTGATGGAAGTAAACAATACTGTAGAGCAAAACTGAAACAAACTCAATAAGGCTTTCAAAAGTGTTAACTGGATAAATACTTTACTTTTCTTTTTTTTTTCGCTTTTCTTTGAACACCCTACACACACCATAACAATATATCATTTTCCATGTTCTTATCTGAACTGGTGTGTTGTGGTTTTTATTTATATTTTGTCACCTACTTTTAGCTACAACCAAGAAGGATAGAAAAACAACCTGTATAAAGTTTCATACTTATCTACATTTTTGAGCATAAAAAAAACCAATGAACATCAAAGACGCAAGAAATACTTGAGTGAAAACTTTTAAAACACCTTGTATATTTTGTTACCATTAAAAAGTTCTATTAAAAGCTTCTTTACAAAAATAAAATGCTGCTATCTATCTTTAATAGTTTCCGGAAAAATGGCCATCAAAATCTGATATAATTTTCATTACATCTGCCAGGTCTTACGTGGGTGCCGTATGTAGGTACATCGTACTATTTTTTTAGACTTAATAGTGGTCATATTTTGAAACTATTAAAGATAGATATATATCAAATGGGATTTTTTGCAACCTTTTTAATGGTAACATAATTTACAGATATGTTTTGTATTTAAAAAGGTTACTTTATTTTTATTGAGTTTTAATGTACATTTGTTTCTTTTTATGCTAAAAGATAATAGATAATAAAAATAAAACTTTTATACATAGTTAAACTGAGGGAAAAATATTTAGTGAAACCCAGTACAAAAACGCTATCGCATGTTTATAAGCGTGGCTAGATACAAAGCATAAACAATACAGCGTTCAGATCGCAACGTTTATGTCGCTGCGTCCAAGTCGCAAGTTTGGCCATAGTCTAAAACTAAAGGCGACCGCGCGTTGCGTTCCTGAGATCATTTAATCAGGAATTCAAGTTCTACAACGCGTTGTTCGGTCAACTGCAATCGCGTGCGGAAAAGTGACACTTTCAGCAGTAGTTAGAAAATATACTATTACCTACATAATATTTTTTTAATGAAAATGAAGTAAAGTATCTTAGTGTTTTATATCGTTGGATTCGCTTTAAAATACTGCATTTAAAAATATTATGAAGGTGATATGGATCTAGTTAGTTCTGGTTATTTTATATTTTCTGCGAACAAAAGATGTTCAGAATATAAGACGCGACCAACATCATAAGATAACAACTAGAAAAATAGGAAAAACAGATGAATCCCTGTGGTACGCTTTACGGTACCTGTCATTCGAACATCAAATATCTGCCAATTAAAAAACTTTTTAGCCATTTCAACATGGCATCCCCCAGTCCACAGCCCTTAACTTTTTTTTGAGACAGCCCACGAAGGCTTACACCTCAGTACCGGAGTACTGTGGGTGTTGGGGTATTAGATGATTTACCCTTTTTCCCATTCCGTCAAGGTTGTCCAAGAACTGAAACATGAAGTATTTGCATTTTACAGCACCTTTTAGACATCGCGGTAATTTCACCACGAGCGTTACTACTACCTAAAAGTCTCCCCCGCTGGGGATTCGTTCTCGGACCACCCGGGTACGGGCGAGGTACCCTGACTGATGCGTTGCCGGGAAAGACAAAAAAACTTTGTAAAAGAAACTTGCTCGGCCAAAGGCCGCAAAGCAATTATGTGTGGCAATGAACCACTGTTCCTATAGGCGAATTTAAACTACTGTTTACTTTAGCGTAGTGATTCGCAATCATTTATGCACTCTATACTAATCATTGAATAGGTCGCAACTGTCGATACCTTTTAACTACGTTAGATTTTTCCTAACCTTGGAAATGGTGATTAAGTAGTCATCTCAAAAATAAACCTGAATCCAGCATAATTTTAATTCGTTTGTTTATTACAAATGATTTATAGATTTGCTATGGTACAAATATTTACATAGTAAGAATGGATAAATTTTTGACACCCTTCTTTCTCAAATTTCGGTGTTTCTAGCCCACTTTATTGAAGAAATTTGCGTATCCTAACATACTATAATATGTAAATGACAGAAAAATAAAACACTTAAACATATGAAAAATGGCACATAGTATATTATGTACTTATGTATATTACATAGAGTTGATAATCATTTTATGTAATAATCTAGTTGTATATTCTAAGTTGTCCTTTCATCACACAATATTTTATTCATATATACTTTTTATATACTTAAAACATTCGCCTTAAAACGTTTATACAAGTCAAGGTAAGCTTTACAAATTTGTCCTAGTCATTTAAAATACTTCTACTATGACTCTTAAAACTAGCAAATCACCATTTATCTACAAAAATATACTTGTAACACTTTTACATAATTCGTAGCACAACAATCTTACTACTTTCAAGAGTCATAATAAAAAAATGTTTTTTACTTTTACCTTTATTGGCAAAAACTTGTAATAATATGGCTGCCTACTCATTTTTTCCAAAACCGGTCAGTGCGTTTTACTTTGCTGCCAATTTTAACAAAAACGGCTGCCACTGGAATGAAACTAATATGAAGAGAACGAAAACTACGAAAAATACATTATACTATGTTGTAATTCATTATTGCAGAAAAATTAAAAATTCATGTACAACAATATACAATTTAAATTATTTCAGCAAACCATGGTACTTTTGTTTAATAAAATTTATAATTTTAGGTTTATAAAGTAACCGTCATGCATGTTATATATAAAAAGTATTTCTATTAAGATTTGGTATATTCTGATTGCATACAATTTAAAATAAAAATACAAGATGCCCAAAACTACTAAAGTGTAATACAAAACATAAAAAGAAGTGCAAATCAATTTCCAAAAAAACATTTAAAAATACATATTTTATACCTTTTTGTATTAGTTAAGGGTACTAAAAATATATTTTTAAATATTTTTAATCAAATCTCTAAATCAGTTAATAACAAACAAAAAGTCCTAATAACTTTATGGCATGTATTTTAATTATGTGCTTCTTTAAGTTCGTAATTTCTTTAAATTTTGATTTTGACATTTTGTACATTTTTTATGTCCCAACTATACATATATTTTTTGAGAACACAATATTATTTTTGTAAGTATCGAACTTTATGACGGTCACTGTATAAAGTTAACTTAAGTTTAAACAACCATAAAATTTTATTTTATTTTCATATTTGCAATATTTGCAGTTTCTAGATTTGGACGACGTGAAATGGTACATTCATTTTGTTATCGCTCATATACAATAACCAAAATTTCTGAAGGGCACAAAAACTTTTGTTTCGTAATGTTTCTTTTTACTCCAAGCATTACAATTTACAGCTGAAATAATTTAAATAATTTTCTTAACAACCAAAACAATAATATAAATATAAAACACTATAAACTAAAATAAACAAATTCATAAAATTACATGTTTAAGACGATTATCTAAAAAATATACCTATAAAAAGGCTTAAAACTACTATTATACTTAAAAATCATTTTTTAAACAATATCCAAAACTATTACAATGTAAAATATATATTTTTAAGGAACTTGTTTTCCTTTTGAAATGTCTAGTCATTTTTTTGTTTTTTTAGATTCCCTGTTAAAAGTATAAAAGAAACAAAATTTTGTAATAATTAATCAATACTTAAAAATATATATAACACGGGATACCGAATTAAAATCGATTTCATACCATACCCGTGAGAACCTTAGAGAAAACATAATAATATAGATGATATACAGTTATCTGCTATATGTAAGGTGGGGTTAGACAAAAAGTTTTAAAAAAAGTGAAAAACAATTCAATAAATTAGCATTTCCACACTTAAGTATTCCAAAAATATACTCTTTGGGAAAAAAGTCCTACATAAACTTTAAAAAAGTTTATGTAGGCTAATAAACAATTTTTAAAATTAAATTTTACTCGCGTGCGCAAAGTAGTTATTTTGCACATCTATTTGTGTGGGTTGGAAAATGTTTGTAATTTGTTGTTAGAGCAACAATACATAAAAATAAAACTTGACAACTACTCTTTATACCCATTAGAAACCACTACTATGACATATTTTTTTAATTTTTGTTGTCAAAAACTCCTATTTCATTTTATTTTGTAGGTATAAGTATTTTTCATTATGTAAATAGTAATAATAATAAACTCTTTTATTTTAAAATTAAAAATAAACAAAAATTTTACGTAGAGGAATAATGGAATAAAAATAAATTTGTTACTATTTTTCTACGAGACTTGTAGGAAAATCATTGTTCCGCTTCGAATCCTTCATTTAATTGCTTTTGCGTGCGGGAACGTATCATTTTGCACACTTTTTAGGAAAATAGCTATTTAGGTGATTTTAAACTGTAATTTATATACAAACGTTCCCTTATACTTTTCAACTTTGGGCAACTACAAAGTACAATAAATAAGTATATGTTTCAAAAAATTGGAGATTTGAAAAGAAAAACAAGTTTTTAAATACTGAATTAATAATAAACCCTTAGCTCAACAGAACCACGGTTTACAATTGAATTATAGAACTACAATAACGAGTTCTTTTAATATTTTAAAATAAATAAACCGCTTTTAAGTAGGTAATTGGCTTTTCTAATATCTAGTAATTTGTAATAATTCTAATACAAGGTTTGTTCTTAAGTTGTTCAATTCTTGTTAATTTAACTTTGCACTTTATGATAAAAATAAATATGGTTATTTAAAAAAAGTCTACATCCTATGAACAGACCTACTAATATTAGAACATTTTAAAATTTTATTTTTGCGATAATTTAGTCGGGATAGGCTTACGCCTTTTATAAATATAAATATATTGCGAATTTAAAACGTGAAACACTATTTTTATTTACAAAATAAGTAACGTTAATTTAAATCGCAAATACTGGCGCACCACAACTGGTACTTATATGTGGTTCGAGAATACGTCTTGGTAAATTTGTCATTTGTTTATCACGTAGAATACTTGCTCAGAAACAAAGTACAAACGACTGACCAGGAAAAACTCTTTTTTAAATTGTAAAGGTTACGATAACTTTTGCGAGAATATTCATTAGTGACAAATACAAAAAAATATATGTAAATTTATATTTAAAAAAAATGTATCATAGTAATAAATACTTATTAAAATAGAGTTATTCCTTATGATCAGTCGACATATAAATGGCACTAATTTAATTAATATAAACATAAAATACTTTTTGGTACTTTCTTTATACACGATAAGTTGTATATGGTCTGTAAAGGTAATTATTAAATTAATTAAAAACAGGTTTCACAATCTAGAAACTCTAGGAATAAAAGAACGAAATGTGAGAAGTTCGTAGTGTCCAGTTGGACCATATAAGGATTCATACGTGCGGCACCACAAGTTTCTCTGTTAGGAGCTGCAAGTGGGGGAAATAAACTGGACTCTTAACGGCTCAAAATATATTTCTACCTGCCTTTTCTTTATACCCTTACTTTAACCAGAGCAAGAGAAGTTCCGTTTAGAGGGATATTACTATTTTTTGAAATGTGTCTGCCGATAAATTAAAAAATGTGTTTAATCCGTTTATTTTGTTGCAAATATTCTGTAAAATTAATATTTATTTTTAGTCCGGGATTATTATCAATATATTAAAGTTGTAAAGTAAAGAAATATCATTTAAAGGTATCTCAATCAAAAAATTTTTTGACACACACTTTTTTTTACTAATTGAAAGCATATCTCGAATGAGAAATCACCTAAAATGGCATATTCTTCTTAAAGAAATTTTACATTCTCATAATTCCGGTTTTTATTCACACCATGACGGAAAGATTATGAGTTTTTATCAAACTCTAACTCAGGTTAAAAAAATACAAATAGGGCAATCGAATCCCGAATTAAAAGTTAATATTAATACATGTAACTTACCCTTAACCTTTAAAAACACTTAACCTATACATCACTTTAACGTGACATGCCAACTTTTAACTTTTATTTTATTTATCGCTAATCATTCTACGTTATAAAATAACGAAACATTAAGAAACTACCAAAAAGTCTAATTTTCCAATATATTAGTGTACAAACACAAAATAAGAATTTTACAAAATCGAAATGTTTTTGCAAGATAATACTACGAAGGCAAGCTGAAAAATGTCTATCTAACACATTTTTATTTAAAGATAAAAATCATAATTTTAGGTAAAAAAGAGAAAATATTTGTTTTCTTTTATCTTATGTCGCCCAAAAAACTATTTGTACCTAACTATTTTACTTTCTAATACACTTCAAAATAAGATTATTTACCACGGCACACCCAGTAATTGCCTTATAGAACATTAACTAGTCTGTTTGTTATGAGAAATAGTAGAAGTAATTAGTTTACACTTTTTTATGAAAAACCGTATGGCACCATCAGCGTAATTCAGCACTAAGTGTTTGATATTCGAATCTGGTTTTTACTAAACTGCACTTAACTTTCAAGGTCGTGAAGTTAGATACATTATATTAAAACGCTGATTCTTGTCGCAGGTGTGTTTGGACCATGGGTACAAACAAGTACAGTGATTAAGGAACACAAATATGGAGAACATTTGTAAAATATGTCATAAAACGCGTTCGGCATATATTTTTTAACCTAAAACAGTGTAAAGAAACGGCCAGACTAAGACGCGCAAGCGACAAGCGATTTTTTGCAGTGTGAAGGCTGCATGGTGATTTTCGCCCACCTTCTGGGAGTCCAACATAGAAACACCGTGCATATAATAATCAATATAACATACGTTGTTTTTCGTAGGACGGCAGTATATTTACTTTACTAATCACTATGTATAAAATTGATAAAACTGTTGTAAAAATACGTATTATTCATTAATCACCAGTAAAAATACTACAGACTTCAAAGATATAAAATTATATTCACAAGCTACACATTTTTCATTTAAAAAAATATATAAGCTTAACATCACCTTGCCCTCGTAGGATATTACAGTTATAAATATATTCAGGGATTTTGCATTTTAATTTCTTTTAACCTATAACCTATAACGAAAATATTTTTCTCAAACACAAAATTTAAAGTAAACATCATAAAAATTTACGAAGAATTCTACACTAAATCTTACTGTTAAGTTGTCATGTTTTAATAAAAAAGAAGTTCTATAAATGGCAAAATATAAGAGATCAAAAATATAGTACATAAATATAAAAAAATAATAATAATAATATTAGGTAGCTGTCTATGATATTATTATTGTATAATTTATGAACCTAATAGAGAGTATTTTAGGAGATTTGGCACATTAAATACATTGACTCGAACCAAATATAAGATAAAAATATGTACCCAAAAGAAAAATCTTATTTTGTGAACGATCATAATTAAAAATATTTTTTAATCATTAAATTTAGTTAAATAATATTGAAATTTTTACATGCTATAAAATAATTAACCTGATTTTTTAAACAGCTACAAAAAATAACTATATTTAAATAAAGTGCAAACTAATAACAGTAATATTTTTCTTTACTCAAAATAAGATATTTCTTTGGTAAAACTTCGCCTCACATACAAACTAGTAAAATAAAATAAAGCTGTCTCGAACAAATTAAAAATTAAATGACATGATATAAAAAATTAAGTAGCAGTGAAAATTATAGAGGCAGTAAAATTTAAAGTACTGCGTCGCGTTACTACTGAACATTCTTAAAAAATATAATATTGTTTATGATGTATGATAACCATGACGATGCCGTTTTGTACGAAAGTATTTATGTACAGGTAGCAAAAGAACTGGAAGATCCGCCACAGGCGCTACTAGCAATGCGTTTGCGGCTGTCCTGGACCATTGTGTGGCAAGTTAGTGGGAGCACCCTAAAAGAAAAAAAAACAAACTATAAAATATGACAGGTAAAAATCATGTTACAATAAAAGCAATGTTAAAAATAACATGTTTTACTTGGAAATAAATAAGGATTTGACTTCAATAAAGTAAGCAAATTATAACACAGCTTTCGCAGTTAACCTAACAGTCTAACACCAGCCTGACAAAATCTACTGTTAAAGGTTAGTTTGGAGCCACGGTACTGAGGGCATTTCTACAATAGATTTAAAAAATCGACCTTTTTTAAAAAAATGGGGGCATTTCTACAATAGATTAGAAAAATCGACCTTTTTTCCAAAGAATATATTGCAACTATTGTTCAAAGTGACAAAAAAAAATAGAGAAGGTTTGAGCCCTTAAGATTATTATTTAAAGGTATATCTTCGCGATTACTAGTTTCTTGCCAACAAACTTTTTTATGCATAACTCGCAAATTGTTGATCTGAAAAATTTTACACACGTTCTTAAAGAAAAATAAATTCCCTACAAAAAAGCTCTTTTCGTAAATTGTCAAATAAGCCGTTTCTATGTAATCGGGTAATGAACATTGAATTTTTTTTTTTCGATTTTGTTTCTTGTGTTTGGTTTTTGTTTACTTTGTTACCACTACAAATATTATTATATTTAATTAAATCCAATTTTATTAATTTTTAAAGGAATTTGGATGCGCTACAAAAAAAATCTTTTAACATTTTTCAATAATTTCACTCCTTTGAAAGTAATTCGACGTTCCAATAGCTTTTGAATTTAATTTCAACGTAGAATAACTGTTGAAGGAGTGAATAAGAGCAATGTGCAGTGTTTGTAAACAATCCAACCAACTTATTAATGATTTTTTTAAAATATTTTTTAATATTGTAAACTAACTCTCTTATTATGCAATTTTTACATAGGTGATTTTTGGTATATCAACTTCTTTTGACGAGTTTTACAAGATGTTAAAATAAATGGCTCAATGTTGAAAACACCCTGTATTTAAAATATACAATTAGTTGAAGTTTCCTGTCCCTCAAAGAATCTACAGGGTGTTTCAAATCATACCATAGTAAAATTGTGCCAATACAACGATATTTAATGGTTTAAATCATCAAATAAATGCTTAAGCAGTTGGTATTAGTGTTAGTTCACTTTTGATCTTTAATAAGTTTTGTTAGTAAGTTTTTGAAACAGTCCTACAGAGAAAAAAAGAACCTAACATAATTACATGTTTAGCTAGTTGGGCCAACTTCACTGAGACAGGGCTCACACAGTGTGTCCCAGGATAGGTGTTACAAGAGGGACAAATGGGCCAAAAATTTTGGAATTTTTAAAATTCCTTTTGAGAAAACTGATCGCATGGTCCCCAACTAAGAAATACAAAATTTTACTCCGACTGGTAATATACAGGGCGAGTTATAACTAAAAATATGCAATATTACCAAGAGTAAAATACCTTTATTTTAAAAAAATTTGACAAAATTGTATAAGTAAATGTTGTAGAGGATAAAATTTTATGTCAATATACAAAATTAAAAAGTCAACAAATTATTTTTGTCAATTTTTTACGTTATGCATTAAGAGTTTTTAAAATACTTGGCTTAAAGTATCGAATTTAAAAAAATATTTATAATTATTAAATTTTCTTTTAAATTTTGCTCCCTCTTGCCCATTATTCAAGTTGTAATGCGTAATGTCAAAAATTGACAGTTACATGTTTTTTCGCTCATGCTTTAACTTCAAATTTTGACATTAAATTTATTTCTCTACAACATCCACTTATACAATTTTTGATCTCTTTTAAAAAATAAAAGTAGTTTGTTCCTGGGCATTTTCAGTTATAACTCGTTCTGTATAATACCAATTGGAGTAACATTTTGTGTTTATTAGTTTTGAATCATTGGAAATCACCAGTTTTCCTAAAATTTCTTTTAAGATTCAAAAATGTTTAGTCCATTTGTCCTCTTGTAACACGTATTCTGAGACACACTGCATATTAAATAAACAACCCCAACATAATTTGTAATAATGGTCATATTAAACTTGCATTGTCAAAAACAGCCCTAGAAATTTATTTGGTTTGGGTAGCTTTTAAGATGTAGCTGGGTATTTGGTATGGGTAGCTTTTAAGATGTTAATGTCTGTTAAACACATAATGCATTACTTACCGGTAATGAAGGGTATGGAGAGAGCATGTGATGAGGGCCAGGTCCTAATTTAGGTCCATCCTCGGCTTTTTCCTCCTCCCGTCGCTTTAAGCATGCTGCTTTAGGATTTAAATTTCTTTCTATAACAAAAAAAAACAGTTTAGACAAACATGTGAAATTCTATCAGTATAAGTTCATACCTTCAATACTGTTTACTGACTGTAATATTAATGTTTTAAAAATCAAATCCAATGGAAGGGATATCTAATAAACTGGTCTACATTTTCAAACGGTTTTAACTGAGCATGTCTAGTTTTTAGGTCTCTACATTGGTTAATAATTATTTTAAAAAACTAAGTGTTAATTAAATTATCTTTAATTCTAATTAACAAATAGTAATTTATGTAAGTGGATAAAGTAATGCTTTTTTACAAATGGAAAGTTTGACAGCACGAGCCGTCAGGTAAGTTGCGTTAAAATATTTTTCTACGACAGTATAAAAATTTCTCAAATTATTAAAAATGTTTAAATTGGGCATAGAGGCTCCTTAATGACAAAAAAAGACTCTGAGTAAATAAGGAATAAGTATATACAAAATTGTACATACCTACTTATTTTTTGTTGAACAGTACCAAAACAGTATAAATTCCTTTTAATTTTTGAGTCATTCAAATTTATTATTAGTATTAATTTGCGATAATTTCTATTTAATTCATTTGCAAACTCTCCAAGGAGGTAGGTAAAAATCAGCCATTTTTCGCCTATTACAGTCAAGAAAATTAAAAGTTGTTATTAAAATAAATTTATCAAGTCTACATATAAGAAGTTTAGGTATTGGTCTTTACATTTTTCAGAAGTGGTATAAAAATAAATAGCAAGTAACATAGAACGACTATCAAACTTGTTAAATTTGTTGAAGTTTTGATTTTTGAGTGATTTTTATAATTTTCTACTAAAAAATTGTCCAACACTCGACGCACCAAAACGAATAAATGCAGCTTAGAAGCGTACTCACTCTAGTGTTCGAAAAACTAGAGAGAAATCTTTTTAGTAGAAAATTGGAAAAATCTCTCTAAATAACAAAATTTTAACAAATATACCAAGTTTGATGGCCTTTTTCTGTGACTTGCTATTTTTTTATACTATTTCTAAAAAAATGTAGAGACCAATATCTAAACTTCTGATATTTATAATAAATTAATTTTGATAAGAACTTTTAATTTTCGTGACTATGATGGGCAAAAAGAGCTGATCTTTACCCACCTCACATTAAATTTAGTGACACATGAACAAAAAGAATAAACTGCAAAATTAAAGGTAACTTGAAAGTTGACGTTGCGTTTAATGTTATATTGCATACTTTCATATTTAATAAAAAAATGTAGTAGGCGCTGAAACAAAACACTAATTTAAAATGTAAAAATAGCGTCAAAGTGTTAAAAAAAGTACTTTCCCTACGTTCACATATGAAAATAGCAAATAGCACCACTTTTTATGGATGGAAAATGCCTTATATTATACAAGTATTGAAAAATACTTTACATAACTAGTGTAATGTATGTTATGATGTCATTCTAAAAGATTGTATAGGTGCCTTACGCCAGCCAAAACAAAAAAACAGCTGTAATCGCTGTTATATTGTTATTTAAAATAAATTTGGAGTTATCAGGTTGTTAATTGGAATTACATTGAAAAAACCATGCAACACTATTTAAGTGAGGACCGTTTTCAATTCTAAAATAAGTTGTACAAAGCTACTAAGTAGGTGATTTTTAATATAAAAATATTGTTAAATAGTATATTATACCGCAGTGATTCAAAGTTGAACACCTTAGTGTTGCAAAGTTTTCCATTGTTTTTTTATTTTTTCTGTGAAGACAAACAAACTTAAACTTTAGTTTTTGGTGAATAATTTGTGGTCGTAGGAAAAATAGTGCACATTACTTGTGTAAAAATGACTTTCTTATACTTGTGGGTTTGTCGCACTCGGCTGACGCCTTGTGCAACAATATTTCCACTCGTGGGAAAGTAGTCATTTTCCACACTTGTAATGTAATATACTATTTTTTTAACACTTTGTGTAGTGTACTGAAATGAAGTACTTTGTCTTCAAAAATCAAAAGTTAACGCCTAGGCAAACAAAAACACTCTTAAAACTTTAATAGAGTCTAATTAAAATATTTAAAACGTAGCTAAGCTTATTAAACGGGCAATTCCATGATCTGCGTCTGGTTTCGATAAATCGGGCACTTAATACCTACATACACACATGACAAACGAGAATTGGACATTCTGTATTTAAATTCAAACTTACCCCGAACTTGCTGCTCTAGAGTCGTAATGACTTCAACAGCCATGTTTAAAATTCCAAGTTTTGTTTGGGGCTTATCTGTTTTTAAATGTGCCATGCACATTCTTCCTAATTCCTTTAGTGCCTCATTAATATCTCTAATCCTTATCCTAAAAAACAAATTTTCATAAAATTTTTATTACAGGTTGTTTAAATATTATCACTTACTTTACAAATACCAATGTATTTAGTAGAATATTGTGAGAAATATTATGTTATAAAATGACAATTATATTTTTATAAATAAAGTTTAGTTAGTTAAAAATGTTATAGCAGTGGAAAAACTAGAAGGGTTTTCCAACAATAATTTTTCGTCCTCTACGTTCGTCTTCTAAAGTCAAATTATAGTTACTAAATATACAGGGTGGCCATTTAAAAACAAAATTGAGCTAATTTTGGGCACTCCTGGTCATTTACGAAAAATCGCTCAGACACATCATTTTTTTATTTTACGAGAAAATATTTTTTGCTACTTTTACCCCCTGAACTGCAACCTTCTAGTAGGGGTGAGATTTACCCCCAAACTCTTCAATGGAAAGAGGGGTCAAGCGATACCCTATTTTGAAGGTCACTTGACCCTAAATACAACTGCCAGGTTTAAAGTTGCTGTTGATATTTTCGTTGAAATGACAGCTTGATAAAATTATTATTTTGATTTTTATAATATATAATACTAAATTACCTGTAAGAGCAAGCTACTTTAAACTAAGGGGTTATCATATGGGTTAAACAATCTTCAAAATAAGATATCAATTAATATTTCTGGCAACGGTGTGATTCACTCCTGAAACATAAAGGTGAATCACACCCTTTAATTGATTTCTTATTTTAAAGATTGTTTAACCCTTATTATATGAGTTTAAACAAGCTTGCTCTTATAGGTAATTTAATATTTATTAAAAAAATAAAATTCAAAATTTTGACAAGGTATCACTCAACCCCTCTTTCCATTTAAGATTTTGAGGGTAAGACTCACCCCTGCCAAAGGGAAGTTCAGGGGGTAAAAGTGACAAAAATTGTTTTCCCCTAAAATTAAAAATTGATGTGACCGAGCCCTTTTTTCTTATACGACTTGGAGTGCCCAAAGTTAGCAGTTTCGTTTTCAAAAGGTCATCCTCTATATTATAATAATTGCGCTTAGAGTGTGTGGTGACTATCCAAAAATTTCAATATAAAAACTATAGCTTTATACAGTGACTAGCATTTTTGAACATATGAAAAACCTATTTTGTATTTCTCAAAAATAAAAACATTTTTAATAAAAATCTCCCAAAACACTGATCAAAGTTTGAATAAATTCTAGCGCATATGAGTACGCAAGTTTACAAATTTAGCATAGAAGAAAACTACCTTTATTTTTATTCCTAAATCAATCTTATTTGCAAATCTTGTTTAGAATTAAAAATTATGACATAATTTACACAAGAAACATCATATTTAAAAACCTAAATTAAAACATTCTTGTTTTACTTACTCTTTATTGCGATTAGATCGAGATAAATTAAAGGTCAAAACGCATTAGGCGCTCGGGTCTCGGTACGCTCACGGTCCGGTCAAATAGTTTACATGCTGTTGAAACGTCATTCAAAGTTATTAACTCAAAAAGCATGCAAAATATTTAAATCGTGAGCATAACGATACCTGAGCGCCTAGTGTGCTTTGACATTAACTGTTGCAAATATGCCTTACTGACATTTACCTTGAAAAAGTATTAAGTATTTGTTATTCTTTGAGTATTTAAATATATTTTAGTCACCTAAATAATAAACGTAAATTATGCGTTTTTTTGGTTCAATTGGGCTAAAATTTAAAAATCCCTTTAGATTAATGTTTCACATCATTTTTATGCCTTTACTCGACAGTTTTTTATTCCTCGTTTTGTGATTAATTTTTTACACTTTTGTTGGTTTTTTTTTATTGTCATAATCCGAAAATATTTTTGTTATATAAACATTGTAATAGAAAGACATAAAAATAAATTTAAAAACCGGTACAGCGAAAGCTTTTTCTATAGAACAAAAACAATGTGGAACATTAAACCAGATACTTTTAAATTGTAACCGAACTGAACCAAAATGAAGCATAATTTGCATTTGATATTTTAAGTTACGTAAATGTATTTAAATAATTTAAGAATACCAAATATTTAGTATTTTGTCAAAAATAAACGGCAATAAGTATTACTTACAACAGTTAATTTCGTTCGATTTAATTGTTATACGGGGTAAGTTGGAAAAGTATGTTTTATTTTCGAGAGGCTCTTTTTTTAAATTATGACATAACTTTTTATTTTAAACAGGTTCGTCTAATAATTATTTCGTACCAAGTTCAAAAATAAAGGAAGTTTTCTGTAATACTATTTTTTTTCTAATTTGCATCTATAATATGCTATGGTTTATTTAAACTTTATTCCGTGTTTTGTAAGTTTAGGCATATAGAGATTTTTATAAAAAATATTTGAAAAAATTAAACTAAATTTTAATTTACCCTCCTCCACTGGCTCATTTTCTCTGCAATGTAAGTTATTATGTCTAGTATAAACTACCAATACTTAACCACTGTTGCGCGGACATTTTTATTGTAACTAGTTTTAGCATTTACTTTTTTGACTAACAGTGTAACATACAAGTGCATGTCTTTAATGTCCCTCCCCTTTTATTTTGTGAACGGATCAAAATTAAAACATTAAAACTTTGAGATATTAAATTATAGCATAAATACTATATGTTAGAGTATAACTGGCAGATAAAATTGTTAAGATGGCAGCTGGTCGCCATCTTGGGAAAAAATTAAATGGATGGCCACATTTCCGAAACTAATAAAGTTAGGTGTACTTAATTTGGTGGTATTTTCTTAAATATCTTTGAACGATATTTTTAATGGTGATAATATACAGGGTAGAACAAAAAGAATATACATTTTTAATGAAGCACCATCTATATTATATAACCATTAAAAATATTTTTAAACGAGCTTTAAAAAAATGCCACATTAATAACATTTAACTTTATTGGTTTCTGGAAATATGGCCACCCTAATCAGGTTTTTAGGTAACTTTTAAAGTTTAAAGTGCCGCCATGTTGTACGAAGTGAAGATATTGACTTTAAAAAAGCTTTTAATAAGTCCCAAAAACATTACAAGAAAATGTCACCTAGGGACGCCTGTAAATAAATGTACACATAATATCACAGTAAATTTAAGTACATCTAAAATATCAGCATTACGAATACTTTACAAAAGTTTTATAAACAATAAGAATCGGTCACAAAACTAAATCTCAATGTATAGGGAAATTTATTTTTTAATTTAAGTTTTAAATTCTTCCAAGTTTAGTTCTTTAATTTTACTAGAACGCTTATTATACTCATTTACACCAGTAAAATAAATTGAGTTTATGCCCTGGCGTGAGCGCACCTGAGGTTTCACCAGGCTGTTACAGTGCCTTGTTAAATGTTGATGAAAATCACTCTGTTTCGTAAAAGTAATTTCTGATAATCTCTCCCCTTTTATGATTTGGTGTATAATTATGTTTGTTTGTATTATAGAGATGCTTTTTATCGAATTAATATTAAAAGTTTCATAGATATCTTTAGTCCCATACCTAAATGGTAAGGAATATAGGCTTTTAATTGCTTTATTTTGTAAATATTGAATTGGTTTAAAAAACCTTTTGTATGTTGTACACCAAATGCCAGCAAGATACTGTAGATGGGAATGAACAATTGCAAAATACACATATCTAAGAAGTGATCCAGGAACTGTGTACGATAAGCGATCCAGAATACCAACTGGTCCTGCTATTCTGTTTCTCACTCCCTCTATGTGCTCACGCCAGTTCATCTGCTCATCGATTATTAGACCCTAGACCTATTAATGTACCACAAGACCAACCACATCCAATTTAAGTTCTTTTCCCAAGATGACGCCCAACCGCCATCTTGAAATTTTTATCTGTCAATTTTACTCAAAAATATAGTATTTATTAATTTTCTATCCAATTTTTTTTTTAATAATCCGTTCAAAAAATAAAGGGGGGTTCAAGAAATGCAAAGTATAACATAATACAAAGATGTAGAAATATGCGATAATATAGTTTAAAACACACACGAATATAGGCCAAAATATACAATATGTATAAGATTCAATAAAATAAGGAAATCCCACCTTTCTCTCGCATTATTCGCCTGCCGTCTTTCTTTCTCTCTTTGTGCCTTTATGTCGGGATCTAATTCACCCTCTTCAGTCTCTTCAGCACTGGAACAACTATCCTAACTTTACTATTGCGTCAAAGTACATTTTTTAAACTGATTTTAAAAAGAGCTTGGCGATACTTGGGATTCATTTTTTTTTTACAAAAACCTAATATTATTCAGTGTCTGAGGACACTGCTAAACGAAAATCAATATGTAATGGAACCATGGAAAATGTGTTTAAGTAGTGAAAACCACGTTATACATAAATACTCTTCCGACATCAATTTGTTCTCGTAGTAAACACAACAGTTGCGTTAATTATTAAGATTAAACTAGTTCCCGTTGAAAGATGAAGCAGATCAAGGCCACATGCAGATATCAATGGGTTTTTGACAAAATATCGTAAGCGACATTCGTCAATTTTACGGGAAACGATTTTTTCTTTTTATTGAGTGATTTTTAAAACAAAGTTGGTGATTTTTTTGTACATATATTTAGTGCACGGCTTTATTTTAGGTCTCGGTATTTGTTTAAAAACAACGCGATGGGAAGAAAAAAATAATTTCTCGTAAAATTGACGAATGTCGCTTACGATGTTTTGTCAAAAACCCATCGATATTGCCAAAAGACACAGGCAGACACAATTAAAAGGTATTTTATTTAAAAATAATATTCTTTAAAATTTTAATTTTTCTGAATTAATGTTAAATTCAAATCAGACAGTTATTAATGTTCTTAAAATACTAAAAAGAACACACACACTGTCTAACGTATATAGGCCCACATTCAATGTGCTTTTAAAATAATTATTATAATAATAAATACATGGAATAAAATCATAATTAATGTAACAAATTCTACTACATGCTGGCCAAATTCCTAAAACGAATGTTACGCTTTCTTTACACATATTCAATTATTTAAGCCTGTTCTTTCACACATAAGTAATAGCCAAGTGCTTTTAAAAGGTTTGATATTCGTCTTTACCTGAAGTCAATAGCACAAATGTTAGATGAATTATATTTTTTATAACACGGATTAAAATGCTTAATATACTTATAGTTCCTGGGCCAGTAATGAAATGGACTTTATGATAAGAACACTTTTGAAACCTTTTAGGGGTTTCTTTTAACGAGTCTACTACGAATATAGCCATATATGAAAGCGGCGCTTTAACACAGCCTGTCAATGTCAAATGTGTCAGGTGTCGGACTAGGCGAACACGTCACTTTTTCATCGGGCAAGTTTACCACAATGTTTTACATGCAATTTTTAAACATTTTGTCAAAAATGGTAAAGGTTATAGTCATGAAACCATAAGGCTCAAACAAATATTTCGGGTAACGGACTACGCGGGTTTCGTGACTGTAACCCTTACGATTTGTGGCACAATGTTTAAAAATTGCGTGTAAAACATTGTGGTAAACTTGTTCAACAAAAAAAGTTACACGTTCGCAAAGTCCGACAACATCTGATATTGACAGACTGGGTGAAAGCGCCGATTTCATATATGGCGGTATAAGGAATTGTGGTAGACTCGTCAAAAGGAACCTCCCTAAAAGGTTTTAAAAGTGTTCTTATCATGGAGTTCATTTTATTACTGGGTCAGGGACTATTAGTACGACCAAAAATAATGAACAAATAATTCTTTAAAAACAGACGTACTTTTCTTATAGCTTATTTTTTTAGTGTACCTTGGCTTGATTTTATTTTAAAAGCTTGCAAGGAAACAAGAGTTCCGATAACAAATCATAAAATATAACAGGTACCCTTCCATTACAACTTTTTTAAATGTTTTTTAAACTATTTTCCTTTAAATTACGTAACATTTGTAATTTGAATATGGGCCTTAAAACATAATTGAAATTGGGAAACTGGGTTGTGTTAAAAATATGAAATATAGGGCAATTAATTTTAAAAATAGGAATATGGTACCCAAGTGTACCTAAGGCTTTTTCCACAATTTAAAATGGGAAATAAATTCTAAAGAGGAAAATACAAGGTAGTCAACAAAGTTTATGAAATTTTTTAAAACACTTGCAGTGCAGTAATATTTTTTTCAAAAACCATTTCTTGTAAAACAGGTATTAAAACAAAGAAAAAAATTAGACTACGAATATATTTAAGACAATATCTTTTTTGTCTTTTCTTCTTTTTAATTTTAATAATCGCAAATAATTTTTGTTATCCATAAATAATATGTAAGTTACTGTTTACATTTTAAAAGATTGGCTGTTATAAAACAAATTTGAAGTTTTATTTTATAATGGAAAGCATATACAAAACACATTATGTGTTGTATCTTAAAGAATTTTGATAATGGAAAATATTTCTACATATTTTAAGAACCTTAAGCTAACAGTTAGTGTGTGTTTACATACCGTTCACGAACATTATTGGCCTGTCTACGCTCTTTTTCGCGTACGGCCTTGTTGCCACTGTCGTCAGTTTCGTCTTCATCGGTGTTACTAATAGAAAATAAAAAGACACAATTCAAGGAAAGGCAGCATTAATGAATTTGTTTAAGATATATAGTATAGCAAATTTTAGAGTATCCTCTTCATATAAAAAAACAATACTTATAATGCTGAATGATTTACAATATTAAAACTATAAAATATATTTTCTTGAAGTTTCCAAACCAAAATTTTATTTATTACTCAAATCGTTAAATATTGATGTAGGTGGAGCAGTGTTGGCCATTAGTTTACGTGTTGCTAAGATTTTAGGCTTCATTGTCACAATACAAATACTTCTATTTTTAGTCAATATTATACTTCGCAGTGTTCTCTTTTTAAAAGCAAATATTCTGAAGAAATTACTTTTGATACTGGTCAAAAAATTTTAACGTTTTCTTAATAGGTAAAAAAGTATGCAGTTTTAACCATAAGGGACATTTAACTATCCGCCTATTTTTAGTAGATTTACTTATTTAAGTAATATAGTAATAAAATTAAACAGTAGCTCATGGATGTGTATACATATTTGAAAATTAAAGAATCATTTGTATGTTATTATATCAGTGAAAGGATATCGATAGGAACTGGTTTTTTCTTAAATGTTACGACTGTGAACTGTAAATTTTATTTATTTTCTACCATGTAAACAATATTACCCTGATCTAACATGTAGCACTTTTAAAAACTATATGTAAAATTATGTCTTATTACCCTAATTAGTGTGATACATATTTTTGATTAAGTATGTAAAACATAAAAAAATAATAAATATCACCAAAGAATAGGTATTGTGATCAAAAAGCAATAGATGATGTTTATGACTTTCATAATAAAATTATAGCAACTGGTAACCAAGCTCTTTTAAAAAAGTTATGTTTCAATTTTTGCCAACAATACAACAATAAGTAATTAACTATGATTATGTTTACTACGACTGCACAGGGTAACTCAACTTAAAATTAGTCATACATAAGACAAAAATTCTAATACATACAAAAATGAAGAGTTATTAGTCTTAAATAAATTAGTCTTAAAATAATTTATTAAGAAAAAGGTAACAGGTTATGTTCAATATGATTTTAAACAATACACTCTAACTATAAATATGATTATTAATGGGAAATAAGGCTGCCTGACAAAAAGTCGTTTTTACATTTTAACCTGTATTTGTATATAGTAAAAACTCTTAAAAAGCAAGATAGTAAAGTCCAAATCAGCTTTCAATTAATTACATCACATATGTTAATTTTTAGGCCCTAATATTTTTGTTATTAAAGATTTAATAAAATATTGTTGTGTACAACTTTTAACTTTAGGTCTTTATAAAGTTACACCTTAGTTGAGCAACCCTGCACAAAACATATCCCAAGAATAGTTTAAAGCCGTTTCTAATTTATATATTTTTTATTATTAAGACGAAAACTTTACCTTTGGAAATTACAAATAAGGCATAAAATTTTAAACAAGGGTGGCTGGTTTCACAAATACTCATAGGTCAATTTGTAGATATTTTGAAGCATAAAGCATCTATGTAAGTGTTTCATTAAGCGTTTTTATCTTTACATAGGTACCTTAATGTCAGTTATCTTTTAAAACCTCTTAAAATGTATTGTCTGAAAAGCTGTTTTTACAGTTTGAAAGTTTTCTTGCTGCAATTTTTCTGTTCTTAAAACTTACTGCAATTTTTCTTTCATGTAGGTATGAAACGCGATATTTGCCTTGCAACAACCCTGCACTTTTGGTAATTATTTTAGTGATTTTTAATATGCCATTAAAAAAAAATGTCCCTAGACAAAAAACTAGAAGAGCGTCTAGTGTTGGTTAAAGAATACTTGTAAATAGCAAATAAAAAATTCATTTGCGTATTAATTTTTTTCTTAAAAGAATTAGAAAATCATTAAATCAATTGTTTTTTAATTTACGTAATTGGTACATCTTATTGTCAAAAGCACTTGCAGCAAGAAAAATGTCATGCAAGAAAACTTTTAAACTGTAACCAGAACTAACCAGAAGAGCAAAACAAATACAATTATGCCTTATACTTTATTCAAAATAAATTTTTTCATCCAAAATATCAAAAACACATACGAAAAAAAACCTTCTTTTTTCTACTAAATCTACATAGTACCCATCTAAGCGTCTGTATAGACGTATAGTAATAAAATAAATGAAATTAGAATCCATATTAACCACAGGATGGGTAATACGCCAGGTATTTTTTATTGCAAGAAATTAATGTAATTAACTTATTTTTGATCTAGAATCAAAAGGCAAATTTCTAATTTAAAAGAGTAAATTAGAGAAACAAAATACATTTAATAATACTTACTACCTCCTTGACCTTTTGGAGGATTTTCCTCCTGTCCCACTTGTGGAATTGGGTTGCACTATGCTACTCTCAACTGAACTTGAAGGTTTGGTATCACTGTCTGGAGGTTCCTTACGTTTTTCTACAAAATAAATAACAGGATTGAAAAATTAGGTAATTTTTAGGCAAAAACATAAAAATAAATATTTTCAGAATCAACTTGCTGTGTAGTGTGGTATGTTGTTAAGATCACATTTTTTATACACCCTGTGATTTTCAAGTTTAGGGTATCTTCTCTACAGGGTGCCCAGAAACTCTACCGATAAATCTTAAAGGGTTACACATCTTTAATAAATATATGCCCTAAACGTTTCGCTTTTTAAACTACAGGGTGATAAAATTTTAACACATGAATTATTATTTTTTTTTAATAATATAGTTGATACCAGTTTATTAGTTTTTAAAAAATTTGACATTTCCTATGCGTCAAAAGACATTTTTTGAGATACAAGAAAAACTTAATTTTAACCATTATCGTCAGTAGAAAATTTGCCGTAAATATTTTTAAAGAAACAAAAATATAGGCCACTGCACTTTCCCGAAAATAAAAACATTTTTTACTTTTCTTTTAATTCAATGTACGATTTTTAGGTAAATAAATAAACCATTTCTTAACATGGTAATATTGCCACCTAATTATTTTACGGTATTTACTATACAGCGTAGTCAAATTAAAACGAGTCGGCCCTAGGGCTTTTAAATTTCAAAAAAAGCACTGGCTAAACGACCGCCGGCGGTTTTGCTTAATTATAAGAAGAAAACCGCAATTCGATGGTTTTTTTATATCTAAGTATATAAAAACCGCCGAAAATTATCATTAATTTGTTATTAATAGCGGTTTTTACTTATTTTATCGATAGAAACCACCGTCCGGCGGTTTTGCTTATGAAAACTATTAAAAACCGCCGAAAAATAGTTAAAGCTAATCTAACCTTAATAATTATTTATTTTGCGTGTCATAAGCGTTTAGTTTTTTTGCATTTTTATTGTTTAATATTGTAGTTTAGTTAATAGCACCCTTTGGAAAAACAATTTGGAGTAGTAAAGCGGGATGGGGACAGGTAAATAAAACAACTACTGTATTTATCCTAACGCCTCGTGGCTGGATTGTCACTTTATCAAGGGCCTAAATTAAAAAAGACACACCATTTCGTTACATGGACCCAATAATTTACAACACTAAAAACACTGTCAGACAGGAAAGGCGAAGAAATAACTTATCAGGACGTCATAGACAACATTAAAGTCAGCAATTAGATATATATATATATATATATATATATATATATATATATATATATATATATATATATATATATATATATATATATATATATATATATATATATATATATATATATAACTTAAAATTTTTAAACAGTGCAAAACTATTTGTCTGAAAATTAAATTATGTACAATAAAAAATAAAAATTTGAAAAAATGTTTAAAAATTATCAAGAAAAAAAAGAAAAAAAAAAGTTATTTGTCTATCCTGGAATCGAACTCGAGACCTGTCGCTTACGGGTCAACGATCATAAAATTTGAGCCGTAAGGGTTCTTAATATGCTTAAAGGAATAAGCCATAAACACGGCTTATCCTGTAACTTTTTTCTTTTCCTGAGAATTTTAAAGTTAGTTCCACCCTCAATACGTGCATACTTTTATTGGTAATACTTCAGTTTCAGTTCGCTAAAAGATCAGTTTCTTTGCTTGCCGCTAAAATAGTTCTGGATTTTGTTTTTCTAAAAGATATTGGGACATACGTATTTTTTAACCTATAAAGAGCTTCGACAAAATCTTCATAGGTGTTAAACGTGTCTCCCAGTTTCATTTTTGTTTGTTGATCAATAATAAAAAAATTATTTAACAATAAAACAAATAATTATTAAAGTTAGGGTAACTATACCTATTATTTGACGGTTTCCAATAGTTCTTCTAAGCAAAACCGCCGAACGGCGGTTTTTATCGATAAAATAAGTGAAAGCCGCCGGTAATAAATTAATTACAATTTTCGGCGGTTTTCATATTCGTAGATATAAAAAGCCGCAAGACGGAATTTGTTGTCCTAAAACACAGGCAAAACCGCCGGCGGTCATTTAGCCAGTGCCTTTAAAAAGCATCAATATATTGATATTGATAAATTATCTTATATTACATAATTGTTTTTATTTTTTTTTTCTTAACAGGTAGTGGGTAAATTAATACAGCATAATAGTAAAATTACCTTAATACTTTTTTTTAATTTACCGTACAACATTTTTGACACTTTTAAAAATATCGATTAAGATTATCGATATATCGTTGCCATCCCTAGCCACCCCTAATTTTTAATGACATAAATAAAGTAGCAAATGCGGTGTCACACTCAAAATGTCATTTTCTAATCTAGCAGGTGTCCTATTTAAAAAAGAAGTAATGGTCGTTTCCAGCCAAACCGGAAATAACCAAATACGGCTGAACCCATAAAATAATGCACATTTGGATGATATACTCATTGATTTGATTGATTTTGAGGATTTTTTTATAAGTGTACAAATCCTATAATTATAGTGGGTGGCTTGTTTTAATTGGAATGCACTGTATGGTGGACAGAGTTGGGTCATATTCGAATACTCAGTATTCTGAATATTATTCAGAATACATTTTGCCGGTATTCGAATACATTTGTGTGTTTGGTATTCGGCAAAATACTTTTTGGTTAGTCTTTTTCTAGTATTTGAATCTTTTTTTTCCAGTATTCGAATACCGATTCCGGCTATTCGTGAATACCGAGTATTCGAATATTTTTTTCTTCCAAGTATTCAAATATTCGGTATTCGAATACTTTCTTTTTCCGGTATTTGTATTCGTATACCGATTTTCAGTATTCGACCCAACTCTGATGGTGGAAATGTTAAGTTAGTGAGTTTGTCCTACCAATCATTATATAAAATTTAAGTTGCAACTCTGATGTATTAATCTATCTTTCTCTTAAGAAATTGATTTTACTTTAGTGACACCACAGATTTAAAAAATTATGATTTTCTTTAACTACTTACTTGTGTTGTATGTTGAACGCTCAACTTTTACATTATCTGGTAGGTGAGGATCTGCGGGAGGAGGTGCTGTATATCCAAGCTGTGTAATCTGATGAGGAGCTAAACTATTTGGCAGCTGTCCTAAAACTATTTGTGATTCTGCATGGTTTCTTAATACATTTATGGCATCGTCCAGTCTTTCTTCCATACGAGCACCCTAAAATTATACGGGTAAAATAAATTATTCTTTTTTATATAGTTTTTTAAGAAAACTTAGACGAAAAAATTATTTAAATTGATAATTACCATTCGAAAAACTTAATATATTAAAATCAAAAAAGTTGTGCATATTTACATTAAAAGCGGGGTAACCATAAAATTATTTTTAGAAGGGAATTATTATGCATTTCGCGCAACCTACGAAAACACAAAGATAGAAATAATGAAAAATCGAGGGGTAAACCATTGGGGAATTGTGGTGTACAAGCAGGTGAAATTGGATGGAATTATGTTAAAATTTGTGGAATTGCGTAGAATTGGGGAAAGTAAAGTGGAATTATGATGGAATGGTGTGGAATTTTTGAGGAATGGCGTGGAATTGTGTGTAATTATATCTAATTATAATCTTAATTTTACCTAGTTTCTTGAAAGTTTTTTTGCTCTTTAAATTTTTTAATGAGCAGTTTCATAATATATAATTTTCAATATTGCCACATTTTATAAAATATGAACAAAAAACCTATAAATTGAATCTAATTCCTTAATTTTAAATACCCTGTTATGAATGTAGTTATGACATAAAAAAATAACTCATTTTAATTAAATGCTAAAAAATACAACTATTGAGACACTTATTATCATTTGTCAATTTTTACTCTTATTATGTATATCCCAACTATTTCTACAATTTAATTCATTCTAAATATACATGATTAAAATTTACTTTAAGATGACAAGATACGACTATTTAGAGATTTATTTTAGCCCATGAAGGCTTTATAATGTATAAGTAATACCCTGGATTTGGGGGATTAAAGGTCAAAGCACACTAGGCGCTCTGGTCTCGGTACGCTCACGGACCAATGAACTATTTTACATGCTTTTTAAATGAATGATCTTGATCTGAAACATCATTTAAAACATATAAATTTAATGCTTATTGGTCAAGTTCCTTGACGTTTTCTGTTGTATTTGCTACCTATTAAAATTACTGCCACATTTGTTTGTCAATATTTAGAATAACTAAGGCACTCCGCACATGGGTCGGTCAGACAGCGACGAGACAGAGATTTGACGAGCTTTCAATAGTATGTACGCATATATTCGTGTTTAAAGTGGCGACAACCGTACACAGAGGAGCATACGTTTAATGGTCAATTTTTACTATAGTCTCAGCCAACGAAATCATATGTCGATCGGAATGCGACGATGTTCCCCGAACCAGACCGCGACGGGGCAAAAACTACTAAATTAAATATTTTCTTACCGGACATGTTGACTTGTTTTGCTATTTCATTCCAAGCTCTTTCTGTGTAATCTTTTCGCAAATATTCTTTTAAAGTATAATATTAATAAAGTACATGACGTTTTTCAACCTTGTCCTCAAATCTAATAATAAACAAATCCATCTTTGGTACAAAAATGACGTAAACACAAACTTTTTCGGGTAAAAACCAGACACAATGACAATATGAATCACACTGTAAACAAAATACAAAACGGTTCTGTATTCCTTTGGTTTACTAAAGGACGCGGATATATGCCTACGTGCTGTCGATGCCAGTAAAAACGCGGTCTCGTCGCTGTTTTACCGACCCATGTGCGAAAAACCTAACACAGAGTGATAAAAAATGATAATAAAGCCTTTGAGTTAGTCGACTTTTCGAGTTCTCTACGTGTGAAAGATCTCATAAGACTCCATACACTTCAATAGCGTCGGTCCTTCGCTTCGCCCGGATTCCCGGCTTCCGCTAATGTGAAAAGGCAGTAACTGTTATCAGTAAAGAGAAGCATGCAAGGGAGAAACAATTTGCCAATCATAAAAAATGTACACACCTCATGCAAAATAATACTTACATACAAGTATTTTTTTAAATCGATTTAAACTGGAACATATCTTGGAAAAAAGGCTGCGGCATAATGTTTTTTGTGCTTTTTTATACTTTAATGTCGGTTTTTCCCCACGCGTTATATAGGACATCGTAATTTAAACACTCTACTTACTCAAACAAAATAATAAATAGCTATCTGATATTTTTGGGACAAATTTAATACTACCGCTAATGTAATAAGGTAATTCTTATAAAATAAAGATGAATACCAATACATAGGGTATCAATTTGAAAGGGCGCCACCCCTAATATGTCAGGCCCTCTGGAAAATTAGAAAAAATGCAAAATAACATAAAGTTTGTTCCTAGGGAAAGATTTTATACGCTTACACCCCCGAAATCTTAAGTGGGAAATGGGGTTGAGTGATATATTTTAAAGGCCATTTAATTGCCTTTTTATAAATACCAAACACCTAATTTTTTTGTTTAGCACTTTTGTAAAAATCGGGATAAAAATGTTAACTTTTAAGAAAGTAAAGCAATAAATACATTGTGTTCTCCAATTATTGTTTTCCATGTCAGAAAAACCCAGAAATTACATACTTATTTTTAAACATTTATTTCACAGCAATATTGAGTTTTTGGTGGACTATTTTTGTTAACTCTACCGACACCTTAATGTCAATTTATGCTTTATTAATGTCTACAAATTAACAGTATTTAATTTATTATAATCATTAGGTTTTATTGTAACGCTTGATATCTTAACTGTTTTTTTCTGATTTTTCCAAAATTATTTAACAAAAAAGTAAAATGTATGGTAGTTAAAAAAATCAATTAAATGACCTTTACAACAAGATATCACTTCATCCCCCTTTCCATTTAATACAGGGTGTCATCAGTTCTTACCAAATGAAAAACTTTTTAATTATTAACTTTACGAAAAAAAGTGCCTCTTCATATAAAGTCTTGCTTGTTGAGAAAAAACATTTCCACAAAAATATTTGTATGTTGGATGAACAGGGTGGCCTAAAAGGATTGTTTCAAAATAAATTAAAATACAGGGCATTTCTTAACTACGGTATAAAAAGGCGAATTTATTTTTCTGAAAATGTCGGACCTAGTCAGGACTACGAATTCAGTGCGCATGATCATTGCCCTTATAAGCAGTGTGTCAGCAAAATGAATTCGCCTAAACTTTAAAGGAGGATTTTTTATATAATTTTATAAAGAAAAGTTCCTATAAACCCAGATCCGAAGTTGCTTTGTTTCTGAAATATAGGGCGTTATTTTTTTTAAATAAGTCGGTATGTTTTAAATATCTTCAATACCAAGCTAGATACGAAAAAACACCAAAAAGTTGTGTTTAGTTGCTTTATAGGAAAAAAATAAAAACTTCATAAGAAGCCGGTGGCAAACATTTTTCTTTAAGTAATATTGGCCGTGGTGCCCACTGAGTCGCCACTGGACCCAATAAAACCGCTCTAGTTAGAGCTTTAAAGGCACATTATTACATCAAACAAACGTACCAAATCCGTTAAAGGGTATTTAAGATATTTATAAAATACCGACTTTTTTAAAAGCTTTAATTCCTTGCATCTTAGAAACGAAGGAACTCCAAACATATGTTTATAGGAACTTTTCTTCATAAAGTGACATAAAAATCACTTTTTAAAATTTTATACCGTAGTTAGAAAATACCATGTATACTAATTTAAAAGTCTTTTTTAAGCCACCTTGTGCATCCAACATACAGTTATTTTTATGAAAATGTATTATCTCATCAAGTGGGACTTTTTAAGAAAAGGCACTTTTTTCGGGAGGTTATTAATACTATTAAAAGTTATTTATTGGTACACCAAATGGCCTTCGACTGAAGTCCTTCAGCCAATAAAGACACGCCGAATTTTAGGGGTTAGTGTCACCACGCCTAGAGCATTGATTCAATTTGATTGAGAATAAGCATATTATAAAGTGTCCCCCTAAGAAACAAAGTTTAAGAGTTTTGGTATTTACTCAAATTTTCAAATTGACACACTGAATATTTATTAAAAATACTTTAATGAAACCTTACCTGTGTGGCTTCCACATGGTCCCTTAGAAAACCAATCGCGTCATCTAAGCGTTGTGCTTCAGGGGCAGCAGGCTTCACGAAAACAAAAAAAACATGCAAAAACAAACGAAAATTGAGCTACAGCTATATATACATAAAATGAACATAAATCCAAACGTTAACAAAAAATGGTAAAGCTTCCCATCAGACAGATTTTTATACATTCTTTTTTATATAAAAAAGTTTTATGGTTTTTTTTTCTTCATAAACAAAAATAAAAACTTTTAAACAACAGCCCACATTAAACCAAATAACTGTTATTCTATCTCGGTATACATAATGTATGCACAGGATCTTTTAAAATTCAGCAAAATTAATAGTCTATTTTTGCCACAATATATTTTATCATAATAGTAAACTAAAAATAATTTTAAAACTCAAAAAAACAACATTAATAAAATTTATTTGTCTAAAAAGTAACAACCTCTAAAATTAAATGCAGGGTAGTTAATGTTATTATAACCTTAAAAAATACAGCTGATTTCCATACCCTGTAATCAAACATGTAAAAACAACTCGGGGTAATTTTAGTTTTAAAAAATATTGGTTACAAATTAAAGCACTACACTACCAAATTTTAATTGTTACTTTTTAACTTATTATGATGTATTAGCATATTTTTTGCTTATATTTTAATAGATCTGACATTTTACTAGAACTAACAGTATAACGATATTTTTGTATAAGAATTAAAATATCTAACTTAAATTAATAAATTACAATCGTGATCTGGAAAAGGTGTATCGAACTTACTTTGAAGGAAGCATTCAATGCAGGCAAATAAGGCAAAAAAATAAAAAAAAGATAAAACTTGTAAGAAGACAGAAAAAATGGAACAAAAAGTTGAACCAAACAAATATTTATATTCTTTATGCATTAGGATTGTTTCAAATTTCATTATTGAACATTCAAAGCAGCAAAAAACAAAAATATCTTTAAAAAGTACCAATGCAACTGAACTTTTTCTAAACTTACCATGTGTAAATTCTGTGGAGCATTATTTACAGTGACTGCTTGTGTGTAGTGGGGAGAGTGCGGCGTACTGTGATTGGTTAGCCATCCTGTAGGTGCTAAAGGCGGGGGAGAACTAACAGGGGTAGACGGCGCCGAACTGTAACTACTGGCACTAGCCTGTTCAACTACAGGATATATCTGAAATAATAGTAAAATGTTAATCAAAGAACTTTAACGAGTACGAAATTCTTTTAATTGTAACAATGTCGATTTTTAATTATCTGTTTACTTGTTTAAATTTTTTTGGTTTTTTAGTACTTTTAATTTTAGTTTGGCGTGTACCCAAATAAATACCATCTAGTAAGATTTACCATGTTGTTTTTCAATTTTTTTTCTTTAATATGCTTAAAGTGTAATTATAAATTTAAAAAAATGCAAAGAAAAGTAGGCTACGATTACTTACTCAAAATAAAGGGTAGATTGCACTATACATAAAATCAAAAGTCAACCCTTAGGGCGATAAGGCGAAAAAATGGCATTATTTTTTATCTTAAAATCAAAAGATCATTGTGTTAGAAATACCGAGTAATGTCAAGAAAAGAATTATTAAAAAAATCTAAATAGGTTAGCACGACACGTTATGATTTACATTTTTTATTTGAATTTAGTGAGTTTAATAAAAAATACAAGAGTTAAAAAAGTTTCTAAATAAATTCAGCTGATTAGGTTTACATTTTTCGGGGTTATTGCGTCAGTTTGTTCTTAAATGTGAGTATCAAGAATGACAGAGGTAGTCAAATTGTCCCCATGTTTATAAAACAAACTGCCTTTTATTTTGAACAAGGAATTAACTCCTAAAATTTTCGTATTTGTTTAGAAATACCCTGTATAAAATAAAATGGATTACTAAAAACTTTTGCGGAATCTGGTCAATTGATTTCCACTTCTGTTCGCTGCCGCTTAAAAAAATAAAAACCTAATAAATAACCATGTAACTGACTTTCTAAACCAATGCAATTCATTTTTGTTATTGTAACTAACAGACTTTTAAACCAATGACATACATCTTTTGTTAAGGTCTTTTTCTAACTAAAATGAACAGATTATAGTTTTGGTTTTACAGTTTAGACTTTCAGAATAAAACAGCGGACAAATTAAGACATTCCAGGTTTTCCCATATTGTCCATAAAATATTACATTAGAGTGACAGTAATTGTGTACATAACTTAAATTAAGGGACCATAATACAGGCCATTTATGCACAGATATGATGAGGCTAATAGTAGAGACCAAGTTATATTTAAATTGAATAAGTCCCTTTTTTAGACAATTTTAGACTTCCGTAATACTCAGAATTATATATAGGTAATATAAAAGTAATTATTAAGCGTTTCTTTTTACCAATTACACATTGGTGAAAAATAAGTTAAGTTCCATGCAACATTTATAGATAAACCTGTATGCAGGTATTGCCCACGCGGTATTACATTGTATGATAATAATATACCAACCTACTAGATTGATCATATCAAGGATAAATTTTATCTAAAATTCTATTATTGGCGAACAGGTTTGTATTTCTTAAGAGACAAGATGTCTAAGAATCTTGAGCAATTTAAAAGTTTACATCAAACTATTAACCTGCTAGTTAAACATCACAAGGGGTTACAGAAAAATAACCGTGGCTATCTATTTGTCAATGATCCATAGTCCAAAATTTAGCGTTTTATTGCATTTATGGAACTTTATATTAAACATTTTTACAGGTTAAATGTCAGAATAGCAAATGCATGTCATTGTACCCGGAATAAATAAAAATATACCGGGTCTCTTTTAAAATAACACAGTAACACCGTTTCCGACTAAAGCGAAAGTCAGAAAACAACTCACTTTGTAAAACAATGCACATTTCTGTGATATATTCTTAATGTCTGCTACCAGAACTGTTATTTTTACAAATAATAATGTATTTGGTTTATAATTATTATTAAAGTGTTTAAGTCGTTATAAGTGGTACTTTTAGTGTTTTTTATCCTAACACTATGATTTCGGGTATTTAATGGAGAACAACTGAAAGAAAAAAATTAAAGATGATCAAGAGGAGAATTGACAACAAATATAAAGTGACCACACGTCCCGATTTTGGCGACAGTCCCGCGTACCGCCAATTTGTAAGAATGTCCCGCTTTTTGGTGGCTCATTCCGGGTCTTGTCAATTTGTAAAAACGTTCGTATTTGTTAGAAAAAATGTGCGTTTGATATTATAGACTGTAAAATATACAGAGTATTTTCTAATTGCGGTAAGAAAATTTAAAGGTGTATTCCTAAGCCAATTTTATGAAAAAAGTTCATATAAACATGGGTCCTTAAATTTTTTATTCTTAAGATACAGGGTGTTAAACTTTTCAACGACCCTTAAAATTTCAGGATAACTTTTTTTGTAAAATTTGTTAGACTAGATATAAACATTATTTAATAAAGTATTTGTTACTATTCTTACATAATTGGTAAAAATTATAACACCTAATTTTTAAAAGAAAAAATTGCCCTTATGTTACTCGTATGGTCCAGGAATATGCAATTTGCCTGATTTTTTTCTGATAAACTAAGCAAGCTACGTTAAAATAGTAAGAAACAAATAAGTTGCATTTTTAAATGTTACATCTGAACAAAATGTAAAAGTAGCAAATAAGTCAATGGCGTACATTTTTTCGTCCATAATATTAGCTAAAAGGCGTCCCACGCCGCCACTGGTCTAACTAATTTAAATTAAGTTAGGGTCTAATTAACTTTTTATTTCAACAAATACCACAAACAAATTTTATTAAAATCGAAAAGAAATATTTAATATATTATTAAAAAACGGATTTTTTTCAAAGTAACACACCTGTATTTTAGAAACAAAGCATTTCCGGAACTATGTTAAAATGAACTTTCTTCCATAAAATTGGCCCAGGAATACGCCTTTAAATTTTCTTATTGCAATTAGGAAACACCCTGTATAACTATATCACGTAGTAGACTGAAAAGGACCTATTTTTTTAATGCAAAAAATTACGCCTATCTTCCCATTTTTTCCATTTGTTCTAATTTGTTTGAATTAAAATGTGGTCACTTTCATTACAAATAGTTTAACAAAAAATTCGTCTTCTTCTTTAAAAGTAAAAAAATATATCTTTAAAGGTAGAGGAAGCGAAGAGAAAAACAAAAAAGAGTTATTTGCATTCAAGTAACAAATTTTTATTGTTATGCGATTCCTAAGAAAGACTAATAATAAGAAATTAATTTTTAACTCAATAAAAGTTGGAGAACCTTATTTAAAATATATATATATATATATATATATATATATATATATATATATATATATATATATATATATATATATATATATATATATATATTTTGATTATTAAAATGATTACCTTCAACCTGAGCTTTCCCGAACACATCAATGACGATACATTCATTCAAAATTCAATATATATATAATTAGCCTTAAAAAAAGATGTATTGTGTACCAAGGGTGGCCAAGCGGTAGATCGCAACTATTAGTCCTGTCGATCATGGCAAGGCAAAAAATATAAATACGTAGAACAAACTGCTTAACGTTATTACCAACTGCTGCCCACATCATCTTGTATCTGTTTTTTTAATGTCTGTAAGAATGTAATTGGTAGATTGCATTGGTTGGCGTCAGTGAAAACTCGATCTTGGGTCTAAACAAGTTGGCCACCCCTGGTGTATACCCATCTGTAAATACGTTTTATAAAGGTACCTACCGATCCAAGACCTTTGGCAATCACAGCATCTGGGTGACCATTTGGGCCAAATGTATTTCCTGGCCCGCCAGGTCCTGCAATGGTGGTAGCTGGAGCACCATTAGGCCGCAGCGAGGACATTGGGGGTAAGCCTTGTGTGCCGACATCTGGTTCAGGAATTAGGCCATATGCTTCATATGCTTGGTAGGTGCCGCCGTATGCGGAAGGCCAGTCATTACCCACAGCGCTGGTCGCACCATCAGCACTCAGGTAATACCCTGAACCAGCACCAGGTGATGTATACCGGGGTGAATCATTGAACTCGTCAGATCCGTACTGAAAATAAAAAATAATAATAATTAGAATAAAACAACCTTTTTATAATAGAAAACTAGCAATAAATATTGTTTACTGATAAATCGGAAAAAAATAAAAGCCATTATATTAAAACAATGTTATGGTAGGGAAGCCCAAGAGGGGATTTCGGGATTTACTTACAGGGAGGTTCAAAATTACGAAAATGTTATTTTTGGTAAATAAAAGAAATCGGATATAAATATTTTCTTAAGTATGTACTTATTTAAATATAATAAAAAAGTTATGAAAATTTTAACTTTTTGTTAAATAAATCATTACCTTTTGCCCTACTATTTACATAAAATTTAACTTAAGGGGGGCTAAGGTCAAATCGTACAAAAAAGCCATGTTTTCGTGATTTTTTTTCTGACGACACAGTTAAAATTTATTTACTCAACCAATGGTACATTAAAGTATGACATTCGAAGAATGTTTCATCAAATTTTTACAAAAAATATTAAAAAATACGGCAATGGCAGCAATTGTTCGGACGTGTCTCGAAAAAAGTTGAATTGCGGTGCCCTCATAACTTGGTGCTGGATCATCCGAAATCAAAAAATCAAAGTTCATTCGTTAGATAATAGTTTTCCCCAGGTAACGCTGTCGAGTTTTTTTGTTTCCAAATTTTTTCATTTTTTCGAACACTTTGAAGTGAAAAACACAATTTTGTGGGAAAAAATCGGCTAATTTGTTATTGCAAAATCAATATTATGAAAAAAAAACTCGACAGCGTTACCTCGTAAATGATGTACAGAAATAGTGTTTAAAATTTCAAAAGGATCGGTGCAGTAGTTTTGGAGTTATCAGGGGCACCGACTTTGAAAACGTGAGTTGTGATTTGAATACCTTACCCCCTTAAACCAATGCGCTTAAAAAAAACTCGACAGCGTTACCTCGTAAATGATGTACAGAAATAGTGTTTAAAATTTCAAAAGGATCGGTGCAGTAGTTTTGGAGTTATCAGGGCACCGACTTTGAAAACGTGAGTTGAAATTAAATACCTTACCCCCTTAACTTAATACTGTATGCACATAAAAATTAAAATGATTTTTTTATGAAGAAAAAACCATTTATTTTAGTTTTCATTTAATTTCCTCAAGTACACAGGCAAAAAGAAAAAAATGTATAAGGCTTTTTAATTACTTTTTATTGATTTTTAGTTAAGTAGTTTAAAAAATATATTTTTAAATTTATTTTTTAAAATTATATTTTCGCAATTTTTAAGCAGCCTGTATATTATAGCTTTTAGCATTTCAGACAAAGCAAATTTTATTTTTAATATTTTTTTACAGGTATCACATTAGCTCTTTTAAAGGTATATCAGTCAGTAATGTAAAAACAAAACAGGGTCCCCTTTATTTTTTAAATTATTTTATTTCTAAAGACTAAATTTATTAATTAACTCCATCGATCTTCTTTCCTCCTTCATACATATTTTTATGAAGAGCAAAAAAAAGTCCCCAGTTTTAAATTCCAGTACATGCCGCCCCCATACGGTCATTTTGCCGCCCCTGTAAACATGCAGCCTGAGGGTGTCGCCTCACTGGCTTATGACTTGGGCCGGCCCTGTCTCCTTTCCACGCATTGCCTGTACACATATTATTTATATTTGACTGGCTGATTCTGTATAATGACAACATCCCAAAACAATTATCATTTTGTATTTATTATATAAAATAAGATTTATCGACAATAAAAAACGTTTTTATTTTAACAATACAATAAAACCTATATTGGTAACATTCACTATTGTTATTTGACGTGCCCTTAGAGCATACCTACACCTACCAGAGATAGCGTTGCCGCTTGGTCATGTTAAAAACTGTTGTGAGAGAGAAACGCACCATTTATTGTCACATGTCACTTCTTTATCAACAGCAACACCATGATCAGATGTGTATTTAAGCGGGTATTTAAAACTTTAAATTAAAATCGTATTTTAGCCTACCAGCCAAAACTTTTTGTAAATAAACTATTTTTTTTTTTTTTGGAAATGGCACACACTTCTAAACATTATAGGACATAGTTTGTTTTTAAACTGTCAGTAGATTTTAAATACAAAAAAATATAGTTATGACTATATTGTTTATTTTTTTATTCAGCTGTAACTAAAATATTTTAAGAGCATAAATGCCAGGTATTTGGCAAGAAAATATTATCCATAATTTATTTACTTCTTCCAAAAGGAATTATGTATTTTCTCGTTCAGTTCACGAACACCTAATATATCGATATATTTATTACCAGTACGTGACGCATATTTGTTATCGGTCCGTACATACAATTTTCATGGTATGTTACGCGCCAAGGGAAGTTATTTTTATTCTTAAATCGAAACCTATACCTTTTTTAATATAAATTTAGTACTCTATATAAAATATATTTTACAAAACAAACAGGGCGATACATTTTCGGTAAGATATTTGGAAAAGTAGAACATTTATTAAATCATCTTATGTGTATGGGTTGGGTTATAGAAACTCTACATTTTCCTAGGGTTTTTTAAAAATATTCTATTTACAGAAATTTAGGAAATCAAAGAAATACCAGTTTGGTTAAACAGGGTGGGCCAAATTAAAAGCTTTTTATACGAAACTTTTATTACTAAATGTTTTATACAAAACTGGCCGCCGTCTATAATTTCTTTTTAGAAAGCCTTATGGGTAGAGGCGACAACTGGTTAAAATGACTTTATTTAAAGTAATATTATCAAATATGTCAAAAAGGTTTGATTAAGACATGTCCAGATATAAATAAAATAAATAATAGTTTAAAAAACTAAAAAACACGCTTTTATATGCAACCGAACTAAAAATTAGAAAATAAATTTTCATTAAAAAAATATTGTCACTTCAGAGTAAAAAGCGTGGGGTGCTTAATATATTAAATGTTATAATTATTATATTGGCCAATATCTATGAGGGAAAAGTTATGAAAAAATAGTAAAATGCACCCCACGCTTTTTACTCTGAAGTGACAATATTTTTTTAATGAAAAATTATTTTCTAATTTTTAGTTCGGTTGCATATAAAAGCGTGTTTTTTAGTTTTTTAAACTATTATTTATTTTTCATTTTTTAGTTCGATATGCATGTATGTATGTATGTATGTAAAAATGCTCGTTTATTCACTAAAAATTCCTTCGCCATTTTGTCGAGAGTAGCTAAAGTTCCTGAGAAAAGTTTGGGATGTTGCCAAAAGATGGCAACACAGGTGTTGTTTTTATAATATAAAGGAATTTTTTTATCCTGGCGATCCTAACCAGGATAACGGGATACTGTTTGCAGATTATTGCATTGTCATGGGTCCTTAATACTTGTGCAAAGTTTCAAAGAAATCGAATAGCTGGAAGTTGGTAAAAATTAGGCTCAAAGATTCCGTTACATAGATAGATAGATAGTTACAACCCAAGTTAATAAAAGCGTGTTAAAAACAATTTAAATTTACTGCAAATCGAATACCAATGAACGGGTCATACACAATGTAGAGAATTCTGGAGTTCCAGTGTCTTTTATTATGTCTATGTCGTTTGAGAATACCACAACTTAGTAATTGCCATCTTGTCGGGTAGCAAACAAAAAATAAAAATTTACATAATTATTTTTTTTACTTTCCATATATATTAAATACAGTGTGTCTACGTAAGTTGGCATCTAGGAAGAAAAAAATTGATTTTGTTTCCTGAAATAATGGTAAAAATCTAGGTTTGTATATTAGTGCACTATATTTCATGATTATAAATGTCATAGGACAGTTTTAAATAAACTTTTTAAATTTTTTGTTATTAAAACAAGAAGAATGTACAATGCACTAATGTACACACTTACATTTTCTCGATTTTCGCAAAAAAATGATTTTTGGAAATGAACAAAATTGCATATTTGGAAGTAACAGTTTGCGATATTAGCAAAAATACAGGTACTTTACTCTTGAGCAAAAATTACATGTACGGCTGACACAATTTGATATCATTTTAGGTTTTGGATCAGGCAAAACTTTTTATAAATAATAACTTTTTTCATAACACACTGTATATTTTTTTGGGATATCAGCGTTTGTTTCATAGCCTACTGCGATTTATAGTAATAAAATTAAACAAATTGCACAGAAAATATTAAAAAAGTAAAAAAATAAGTAAATTTAATATGCTATCTTTTAGAATTAAAATATACAGGGGGTTTCATTTAAAAAAAAATAAGGTTAGCTTCGAAACCTTTATTACCTTACCGCATATACTTATTCTAAAATTATCAGATTCTTTAATAGTTATTGTGAAAAAACTTTTATATAAGACATTTTTTATATTTTTTTTCAACTAAAAAGAAAATATAGCGTCATTCTGACATTGTTATTTTTTTTACTCCTCCCTGTATCTCCCGTCAAGCGAGCGAAAATCTTCCAATTTTAATTTTACTATATACAGTTTAACCGAAAATGAGCACATGACTTCTACATTACTTTTTAATAATATAATGTAATTAAAAATTAGAGAGATACAAGTTAAAAGTGTCGAAAATGAGGCACCCTGTACTTTATTAGGTTGAAAGGCACAAAACTACTTATATATTTATATTTTAATAACTCAAATAAGGGTAAAGCATAATCCCATTTTAAGAGTAAACCCATTTATTCTATTTATTTTTACCCTAAGAACTTTGATTTTTATTGATAATATGTATTGGATAAGAAAGAGAGAAACGTCATAATCTGGGTCAGACTATTACAGTTTATTAGGTGCGGAATTGATTAGTAGTCGTAACAAACCTAAAAGGAAACAACTAACTTAAAAGTAGTTTAAATTATTAAGTTTTTATTTCTTTACTACTGCTACTGCTATTCACTACAAAAGCAATTTATAATTAAACTGAAACTGAAATAAAATAGGTTTTACGAGCATTTGCGTCTGTGTTTAAGTTACAAGAGAGTCGTGTATAATCTAAGTGTAAGGTTTATTACTCTTTGTTAAGGATTTTTACGGTCCTCTTATGCCGGGTTTTACTTTTCTTCCTCTATAGTTCTTTATACTGGGTGCTTCTTGGATTTTAATATTCACTTTAAGCAAATAAATAATAGTTTTACTGTCAAAATTTAAACATTTATTAAAAAGTATAGTACGATTCAGCTAAGAAAAAGCCACGCGGTCATTATTTTGTCGCGTTCTGCCTCACTTTCATATTATTCCCCTTTTTGTTGCATACTATTTAATTGACGCGATTAGAAACAAATAGTTTATTGCCGTCTTTACTTATATGACGCCTCTGGCTTTCTTTAGCTAAATTCTTCTGTACAATTTACACATTAGGAAGAATGTAAGAGTCTGGTCGATAACAAATCATTACCTAGAACGTTTAACTCTACACGTTTAGCTAAATAAAAAGGTTCATTGACAAGTAACGCAACAACAAATTGGGACCGATGAGTCTCCGTGTTTACGGAGCATTCTTTGTCCAATCTCTACCTGTTGGTGTTCTACATGCGTTAGACCGCCTCCCTTCCACGCATTGCCTTTGAATCTTTTAATTTTAATATTAATAATCATAAAGTCAAATAAGTCTGGATGACTAGCTATGCTAATAAAACATTAGAATTAAAATTTTAATTATTATAAAGTACCATTTTTGTCACTAACGTGTTCTTGGTCAAAAATAAGAAGAATAGTTTTTATGGCTAACCCACTTAGACTTAAAAGCAATAAACACACAATGTTCTTTTATTGTATTGAATTTCCCAGAAAATGTACATAATTCTAAAACTGTAGCGGTTAATGTAAAACTAAGAAAATAGTTGATAAAAAAAATCACAGTAATACTAATAATAATTACAAATAAAACAATGTTCAATAGAACTATTAAGAATGAACTTACCAATATATGGAATTTAATAATTTTGAATATTTGTTTGAAAAATTTAATATACAGACTGTCCACGAATGGGGTTTACAAGACAACAAATGGATTAAAAATATTGCTTAGAAATAAAAAAAATAGCGATAGTTTACTCTTGGAGAAAAATTATATTTTAAAAGTTTTTGCGAACTCTTTATACAAAATCAACATTTTCTCTTCGTGAATCCTATTTTTTTACAAGCAAAAATTTTTAATAGCAAAATTTTTTTATAAAGAATTACTTTTTTCAAAAATTACATTTTTGGTCCATTGTCCTCTTGTAAACTCTATTCGTGGACAGTCTGTATGTTCTGGTTAGTTCTGGTTAAAAAATCGTTTTGGTTATCTGTTTACTGGTGTCATTTCTTTTTCACAATTTTTCAGTATTTTTATTCCCAGTGGCAACTTAGTTTAAAATGTTATAAAATATTTAAGTTTCAAGTATGCGATTCTTTGGGTAATTTTAGGACAAGAAATCTCGTTCTCAACATACAAACAACATTTTAAAAAGAGTGGTAAAATTCGTTAGATTAGATATTATTTTTATATACTTTAGTATTTGTTGCAGTTGTTATACATAATTTTTAAGAGTAAATTATAAAACATTAGTCGACCCGAGGGAACTTCGTTGGGCGTTAATTGTATTTTACTAAACTTTAATCATAACAAACTATAGCCTATAACACTCCTTAACATTGTAACTTTCTGATTGTGCAAAAAAGATCGGTTCAGTATTTCCGAAGATTAGCGGCTACAAACCTTAACTCTTTTTAATATTAGTATAGATATATTTTTAAAAAACTAATGTTTTTGTATGGTTCAGAGATATAAAATTAACTGGATTTAATTTTTTCCTTAAAAATTAAGCAAGATAAAAAAGATTTAGGAACCCAAAAAGCTGCACTTATAGTTATTTATTCCAAAAACATAAGAATAACACCACCCAGGTATTTTCTTATCAAAAATATTTGTTGAGGGACCGCTCGAGACGCCAATGGACCTAATAATTTGTATAAGTTAATGCCAAATCAGACCTCTTAACACACCCAACAACACCGGGTCTCCTGGCAACAACAATTTTTGTACAATTTTTAAAACTATTTGTTCTAGTAAAAAAAACAAAGAAATTTATCGTATTTTAACTTAAACATAAGAATTAAAGCTAGTTTAGTAAAACAAATAGTACATTTTTACGTTATTAAAAACGTAAGTTTAACAAATGGCGGATTTACCTTTTTAAAATACACAGTTTATATCACGATAAATTAAATAGCTATAAGTATTTATAAAATTTTCTTAGAGAATAAGTTTTACTGGTTTTAATTTTTTTGGTGGTATCGGGGATTAAAGACGTTACACAAAAAAATAATATTATAAAAATATACAGTGCGGACGTAAATAGTCCCCCTTGATAACTTTTGTACCCTTATTTTTTTCTTTATAAAATTTGGGTATGACTAATTCAAGGATATACTATTTCTGACGTAAAAATGATCGTTGCAACAATCAAGATGGCGGATGACGCCATCTTAGGAAAAAAATTAATGGAAAAAGGGGTCGTGTGACACATCATTCTAAAGCTCTTGGCGAATACTTTATAACCGTAGAATATAAAGTCTATATCTTTACCTACTACAAAATGAGGGCACTTTAAAAACTACCTAAACTCCTGATTTGGATGGCCATATTTCTGAAACTAGTAAAGTTAGATGTACTTAATGTGGTATTTTCCTAAAGCTCTTTAAAAAAATCTTTTTAATGGTGATACTAATAATATTATACAAGGTAGGACAAAAAGATTATTTTGTTTTATTGAAGCACCCTGTATAAGTATATTACTATTAAAACAATTTATTAAAGAGCTTTAAGAAAATACTACATTAAGTATATCTTACTAAAGTGCAGCCATGTTGTGGTAGGCAAATTTATTGACTTTATATTCTAGGGTTATAAAGTATTCCTCGAAAGCTTTAGAATAATGTGCCACACGATCCCCTTTCCATTTAATTTTTTCCCAAGATGGCGCCCATCCGCCATCTAGATTTTTCTTTTAACTATCATAAGTCAAAAAGTAGCTTATATCCTCCCATTGGTCATACCAAAATTTGATTTAAAAAATTGGGGTACAAAAGTTATTATGGGGGGACACAATTTACGTCCACACTGTATATATTTTATGTTCTATCTCTCCTTAAACTCACCCGATAACCAAAACTTTACCAACCTGTATATTAGGTATGTAATTAATAGCCATAAGCATTATGACAAAACATATCACTGAGGTTTTACTTAAGTTAAATAGAAAAAAATACACCAGCGGAAATATGTTTAAGACGCCAACGCTACCATTATAAAATTATTGCATTAAACTTAATGACAGAATTGAAAGGAAATATCTATAACTGCCGCTTTAAAGATTATAATTAATAGATGTAAGTCGTGTCGCAAGTTCTTGTGTAGGACGGAGAGTAAAATAAAAAATATTTTTATTTTAGTTGCTCGATCGCTCATGTCCTTGAAAAATATGATTGAACCACTTAAGTTTAAAAATATCTAGCAAAATTATGACTTCAGTAAATTTAAAGCTTTTAAAATTGAATTATTAATCTATTCAAACTTTATTACCAAATATATTTTCTGAAATATTGGTTTTCCAATAAAAAGAAATATATACTATATAATATTTCATAGTCACTACTATTCAACGCTATTAATAAAATAATAAGAGAACTGCTTTGCTAAACACTAATAATAATCAAATATAAAAAAAGGAGAAAATTTAAATTTAGTGTTTTAATACAATACAGAACATAAGTGAGTTTAGTTTGTATATTAACAAACATTAACAGTCGATAAAATAAGTACTTTGAAAGCTACATTTATAGATAAACAATTTCAAAAAAAATTAAACCGATTTCAAAACAATAAAACTCACTAATAAGTTAAAAATAATAAAATAAAAGAAGTCGGGTAATACCATATTATGGTGTTAAAGTATAAAAAGCTTTTGTTTATTTAGTTATTAACATTGAGTAGTTTAGCCCATAAATATTATGTTATTACTCAACTTCTTCTTTTTATTATTATCAACTTTTAGTAAGTTTAATTATTGTTTTGAAGCCAGTTAATTTTATAATTATTATTATTGTTAATACTACTAATAAATCGTTAAACATACACTAAAAACATAAAAAGAAGCAAATTAAAAAGCGATTTAAAAAAATGATTACAACCTGAACTAACCATAATCCCCCAATGTGACAGTTTGCATTGCTTGTGATTTTTACTGTAGTCTGAAAACCCTACTTGTTAGTACCTCTTTTAGTTCGGTGAAAAGGTTAATTTTGCCCCAAGGTTGCCGATTCCTTTATTATCGAGCATTTTTCTTACCTAGAGGCCGCACAAACAACGTACGAAGGAGAGAAAAAATAGGTCTAGTACCTTTCTCTCATGATACTGACTTGGTTTTTTTATGGGACCACCCTGGAAGTACACTCTTACAAATAAAAAAGATTTTTTAAAATCGGTCCACAAACACCGGGGTAATCGCGTAACATACACACAAAAACAAAGGGGTAGACAATAGGAATACCACAAAAAAACATACAGGCGAATTGAGTACCACCTCGTTTGTGAAGTCGGTTAAAAAATTAAAGATAAAATTTAATAACACGACGGCCATTTTTTTTAACTATGATATACAAAAGTATATTATGCTATTTTAAAAATATACATTTATTTGCAAAAAATAATGGTTAAGTAGAAAAAAATGCGAATTTCATTTAAAGTCTTAAATACCCGCTAAAACGTACATTTTATTATGACGTAGCTGTTTCTATAGAAGTAACTTCACAAACAAACAAAAAAAAGGATCTTCCTAAAAAGAACAATTGTTCAAAATAAAACATATGAGTATATATATGTTTTTTTATTGCATAATATGTCCATTGCTTAACTAATTATATTTGAAATTTTATAAAATAAAATATTTTATATACCATTATTGTACGCTTAGTTTGTTAAAAAAAAAATGTTTGATTACATTGCGAGAGAATTTTTTTAAATTATTTTAAAAAAAATTCTATGATACACCGCCTAATTTTGGTAAATACCTCTAAAGACGCCAGTGTTGCTTTTTAGGTATAAATAAAGTGAGCCAGATAAGGTCTCCAAATATACTTTATTATTTTATACGTATACTGGTGAGAAATAAAAATCTATTGAAAATCATAAGTGAATAAAACGAAAGTTTTTATTACATTTTGCAAGGACTGTTATGTTAAAAAATATACAACAATCCAACTGGCTCAAAAAACGAAACGAAACATTTTGTTTTTTAAATTATTTAAATGTTTAAGGCCCCATCAACCACGAAGGGTTATTAAAGGCCCCTACTAGTATATACAATTCCTAAATAACAATATTTAAACACAATTATTTAAGTTTATCTCAGTTAAAAATTTTGTTATATTCGTAATGTTTTTTCTCCCAAGGCTTGAGCTATTCCATGGTTTAGGTAATATTTCTGTCGCAGCTGTATTGGGTCTAGACATTCCTCAAATATGTGTCTTACGTTTAGTCGATTTGCACATTTTGTACAAATAGGTGGATCTTCTTTCTTAAGAAGGTATTCATAACTAAATTTTGTAAGTCCTATTCGTAGTCTTGTAACAATTAGGTACTTGGTCTTTTCGGCTTAAGTTGTTGTTATTCCAAGGTTAAACAGAAGGCTTAATTTCATTTAGCTTAGTATGTTGATTTGACCAAAGATTCTGCCATTCGTTCTGTGTTTTGTATTTGAAGAACATTTTAACGCCATTTGTTGTTACCAATTCATTGTTACCTATAATATGCTGAAAAATGGCTTCCTTAGCTGCTGCATCTGCTTTTTCGTTTCCCTTTATCCCTATGTGTAATGGTATCCATATAAAAGACACAGATTTTTGGTTACTTTTAAGGTTGTGTAGGGTCTCTTTTATTGTTTGTAGAAGCGGGTGGCTAGGATATAGTTGTTAAAGTCCCTGTATTAAGCTGAGTGAATCGGTAGCTATAGTATATTTTGTTATATTTTGGCTTTTGATATATTTTAGTGCTTATTGGTTCGCGTACAATTCTCCTGTATATATTGAGTTCCAGTCATGCAGTTTAAAGTAAAGTGTTTCAGTTGGTGTAACTACTGCGGCTCCATCTTTTGATTTGGTGGTATCCGTGTAGATTATTGTAATTTTTCGTAACTTGTTGATAACAGCTTTTGAAAATTAGCTACTATTATTTCTGGGGATGTTTCTGATTTGGAAAATGTAGTTAGGCATGTAGTGCATTCTGGGATCTTTATGCTCCATGGGGGAATGTTTAGAGTTTTAATCTGCATTATTTTTGGAAGTTGGGATATCTAGGTGGTCAATTTATCGGTTTAGCCTTTCGTAGAATGAAACTGGTACCCTTTTTGGTCTTTGATAACTTGTTTGGAATCTGGACGCAATGACGTAAAGTTTAACGGCATTGGTTGGCTGAGATAGTATGAAAGCAGCGTAATTGAGACTGGTACATTTTTCTCAAGTTTATTGGTGGTTCTGATGCTTCTGCCTGAATGCTTGCTATTGGGCTTTTTCTATACGCTCCTATGACAATTCTTAATGCTTTGTTCTGTATTGTATTTAACATTTTTAAAACTGTTTTGTTCGCCGAATTGTAACAAATGGCTCCATAGTCGATCTTCGACGTTAAAAAGGTTTGTACAGCATTAGTAGTGTTGGCTTGTCAGTTCCCCACCTATGGTTCACTGCGTAATCGGGTTATGTATGTGTTGTTTCCAATTAAGTGTTGAGTCCAATATCATTCCCAGAAATCGTATATACGAAACTGAGTCTATGGGTTTAGAATAGAGTGTCAAGACTAATTGTGTTTGGTTTGTTCTTTTTGTGAATAATATCGACTTGATTTTTGTTGTACCGAACTAAAATCCTGTCTCTAGGGACCAATCCATTCTTCTTCTTCCAATTTGCTAAGAGTGTTTTGAAAATAAATTTGCAGTCTTTCATTCGTATTTCCACTTATATAAATATCTAAGTCATCTGCATACAATCTGGCTTTAATTGGGGCTCGGATGTTTTTAATAATATTATTATTTATTTATAAGAGTTTTATTGGATATACCAATTATTTATCGATATTAGGAAGAGGGTGATGCTAAGTACAGATCTTTGCGGGATTACATTTTCTTGTTTTCTTCTTTGTGCAAGAAAACCATTGGATCTCACTCTAAAGTATCGTTATTTTAAAAAATTCTCAAGAAATGCTAACATCTGACCTTTTACTCCCCATTTACGTTGTGTTCTAGTTATGTTAAATCTCCATGTTACATCAAATGCCTTTTCGATATCGAAAAAAATTGCTGCGCATTTATTGTGGTTTGCTAGAGCTTCGGATTCTAAGTCGGTTAAATTGTCATATGTTGAACGATATTTGAAAAAACCACTTTGTTCTGGAATTAGTAGTTGTCTGTACGCTAAATACCAAGCGAGTCGTGCATTGATGATTTTCTCAAGTATTTTGCAAATAGGACATGTTAATGAAATAGGTCTGTATGAGCGAAGATTTAGTTTGGATTGTCCTGGTTTCAATATAGGTATAATTATAGCCTCCCTCCATATATTTGGAAATTTATTTTTAGTCCCTACATCATTATAAATTTTTAGTAGAATATTTAAGGCATCTTCTGAAATTTTTTGAAAAAATCAGGTGGAATGTCATCAGGGCCCGGTGCAGATTCTTTTGTTGTGATTATGGCTTCTTTTAATTCTGGGTAAGTAATTGGCTGGTTAAGAAAAGCTGCAATATTGTTTGTGGAGGTGAAGTTTTGTTTTCTCGACTCTTCTGCTCTTTTTATAGTATAAATTCTGGTTTTAAGTTTTGGTCGCTAGAGTCTTTTTCATAGGTGTCGGCAAGAATTTCACAGATGTCTTCATTTTTTGTCAGTTATTTTTATTTGTTTCTAATGCTGTGATGCCTTTATATGTATTAATGCCCTTTATTTGTCTTACTTTGTTCCAGATCTCATTTATGGGTGTAGTGTTCTTTAATGTTGCAACATAGGTTTGCCAGGACTCACTCTTACTTTTTTATAATATATCGAGCTTTCGCCCTTTGTTTTTTAAGTTGTAGTTTGTTTTCCAGGGTTGGTTTTTGTTTGTATCTGTTGAAGGCTTGTTTGGATTGTTTAATTGCATCTTCACAGTCGTTATTTCACCATGGGACAGGGGTTCTAAAATAATTTTATTTTGTGTTCTATGTAACACCCTAAATATTATTTTACTTTTGAATACAAAGTCTCATAATTTCACTATTTAAAAAGTTACTGCCTAAAAGCAGTTAACAGTATAGTAAAATTAAATTGATGTGTGTAAAAGAACCAACTAATTCTAGGAGTTAAAATGATTTTAATTATTTAGACCACCTTATCAAAATTTTACTAATTTGGCAACAATCGCTGTTTTAATGCAGGAAATGTCCACCATTTTTTTAATAGTATACAAGTAATAACATTAGGTACAAACGTTTCAATATGTACATATGTTTTTAGTTATTAAAATTAGACGATCTTCCTATTTCAGAAAAAAAAACGTAAATTACTTTTATATATACTAAAATTTAAATAATTTATGCTGATTTGTCTGAACATTGCTGCTTTGTTTTTATTCTTCGAAATCCCTCCTGCTGCGAGATGTGACGCGGTTTTCAAGGAACATCATTCTATATTTAGGCGAATATATTTTTATGTGTTTGTTTTATAACAACTAATGAATACGGCATAAAATAGATTTAAAATATTTAATAAACTACTCTAAACGACACATCTTTTAATTTTAATTCAATGCTGGATAATTTCTAGTTTAAAATGTCAGAACAAATTCTAAGTATTTTAAAAATTAATATTTTTTCTTTATATTACAGTAATTTTATTAACTTTTTATTATAAATTAGTAGGTTTTATGTCTAAAACATATTATTTTATGAGAATATTCTTCAACAGGAATTTATGATGAAGACATTTAATACACTAAAAAATGTGAAGTAAAATACTTTTACCCTAATTCGCATATCTTTTAAGTTAAAAATTGATCAAAATCGAAATTTTTGCACCATCAACCAACTTGACGATGAACGAACGTTAGCCAAAAACAATTAATGAAACATATTACCATTCAAATAATAGACTTAAACCAAGGTTTTTCTTACCTCCTGTAAAATATTTGATTATGGAGATTAGAGGTTAGCGAAATAGGGTAACGATATTATAAATTATCAACTGCACAAAATATCTCCTAAACTGTTTACTTTAGTATTTTTTGTAGAATATTTTTGTATCCAATAATATTTGCCTTAAGTTACATAACTTTTTTCCTTTGGATGTTGAGGTTTAGGTCTAATTGCACCGTACTAATTATTATTTTAGCAAATGTGCAGTATTAATTTTTTCTGAATGTCCAAATATTAAATGTAAAAATAACTAATGTGTAGAGTAAGGCATAAGTAATAACTACATTTTACTATCAACAAACATTTAGAGAAAAATAAAAAATATATTTACAAACATGTTCGTTAACCCAATTTGCAACCAGGCATTAAAAAATAAACTTTCATAAATATTTAAAAGCCAATCACTGAAAGAAAGTAATCTAAAAGATGATTTATTGTTATAACGCGAAATGTTTATTAGGAAACAGTTTTAATCTTACAAAATTTTATTTGTATTCATATTAGCTAACTGTAAAATATACATCCAAAAAAGGAATTGAAATCGAACAAAGTGATGCTTACTGCATGACGTTTAAACTAATGAAGAAGTTGGTTAACGCTGACTGTTATTGTTGCTCTGTAGAGTATATACCAGTTTTTTAATATCCGCTTTAAGTACATCAGCCGTAATTTTGCGTTTAGAAAAGCATTATTTTTAACAATTAAAAACGCTTTCTTTTTAAATTGGAAAAAGTCATCCATTTTTCTCAAAGAGACCTCTTAATATGATATCTAAAAAGTATAAGACAAACTCGAAGTCTGGGTCTCAGTCAAATAACATATATTTTTAAGACAAACGTTACACGTGTTTCGCCCTCTCGAGCATCATCAGACCTACAAATGTAAAGATTTTGCACGAGTGTCAGAAAAGCAAGAAATTCGACCTTCTTGAGAAGATGGAAATAACCAGAGCTAAGAAAAGCCCAGTCTTAAAGTGCGTCAATGACGTTTTCAATTTCGAACCAAATTTAGTCTTTAATAACTTACAAGACTGGTACTCGTAAGCTTTGATGGTTAAATGTAGAAGGTTTGGACTTGAAATCTTAAGGTTGTGGGTTCGAACCCGGTTGGCGTAAAACTTTTAATTTTAATTTTTGTTTTATTTTATAATTTTTTGCCCGTGGATCTAACCTCATTTATTGTTGTCATTTTAATATGTAGTGTGCTGTGTTTTAAATTATATTATGTTTAGATAATGTCTTATCGTTTCAAAGGTAATTTAAGTTTATTTGTTTTATTGGCATATATTAGGTTTTTCTATTTATTGTAGGTCTGATGATGCTCGAGAGGGCGAAACACGTGTAACGTGTGTCTTAAAAATATATGTTATTTGACTGAGACCCAGACTTCGAGTTTGTCTTATACTTCTTACTTAGCTTTCTTTTAGTTAAAAAAAAAATAAAAATGTTCGGTATTCTAAATCCTATTTAGAATACATTGGGATTGAACTTATAGCATTCCAATACATCCGTGTCTTTGGTATTCGGTATTCGACCAAATACTTTTTTGGTTAATATTCGAAATTCTATAATCTGAATACCATTTTTAAATGATAGTTTTCGAAAACAATTTTTGAGTATTCGAATACCGGAATGTGAATACAAGTAGTCAAATACTGGGATTTGAAGTATTCAAATACCAGATTGGAAGTATTCGATTACCAGGGTTGGAAATATTGAAATACAGGAATGTGAAAACCAGGAATTGAATATCGGGATTTAAAGCATTCAATGTCGTAATTTGTTGAATTTGTTGGGTTAGGACCTTTTTTTGCTCTTTAGTATTCATGAATACCCAAAGTTGGTAATCAAATACTAACGCATTCAAATCCTCAGTATTCAAAAATACTCTTTTGGATGGGGTATTCAAGATTCGTATTCGAATACAAGATTTCAGTATTTGACCTAACTCTACACGGTGGTACCCTAAGGTAGTTCAATTATAACTTGTAATACTGCCCTTCCATGCCAGATGAGGCATTAATTTTTATGGGGTCCCAAAAAAGACCAATAGGTACGCATTTTCTTAAAAGGGTTTACCTAAATTACTTAAGTTCATGTTCTTTCACAGGCATCCTTTTCTTATTTTAGTGGGGCCACGAAATAATTAAAAAGTGACCCGGGCCACCCCTTCCCTTCCCCCTAGCGTTTGCGCTGGTCATATCTGTTTTTGTTTAATCTTGACTGTTTTATTTTGAGTTATTTACGTAAAAAAATGTTTTAGCCCCTGAAAAACAAAAATTGGCAATCAGGTGAACCCCCTACCTCAAGACTCAAGTGTAAGGTTAATTTTTGTTAAATCGATATAATAATTATTAGATTTATTTCTAAATGGAAATAAATCAAAAAAAAAAAAAATAACAAAAATTTAATAATATATATATATATATATATATATATATATATATATATATATATCGCACACCTAGATCAAAACAGTAGCAACTCAAAAAAAAACCTTGAGATATGTCGTTAAAGTGGTTCTAGCGACGCTATATGCAACAATGGGTTTACGAATTTTTAAATAAGGAAACAACGGACTTACTGAAAATAGGTAAACACATTACTGCCTATAGTGTCGAGAGAATAACTATTTCGGCAGATCTAAAGAAAGAAACGAAAAATTGTTTTCTGAGTTGCTACTGTTTTGATGTAGGTGTGCGATATCATAAGATAGTTGTCTAATTTTAATTAAAACACAAGTCATTTTTATGCAGTATCGGCATGGCTTGATTGATCGATGATCATACTTTGATATTGATATTAAATGATTTAAATATGTGAATCGATAAAAATGATAAAATAAACTTCAAAATTGACAAAACGATTTTTGATCAAATGGTGACATGTCCCCTTTAGAATGAACGCTCCTTAATTATACTAAGTTTGTGTGCACCGTAAAGTGTTTGCTGGTCAAGCATATAATATTTTAGCCATTTAGTATAACTTTTCATAAAAATCACTTTTATGTAACTCAATTTATAAATATCCGTTACTTCGGACTGATAGATCGTATACACAGTGGTCGAAAGTTAATCTTGTAAATGTAAGTAGGTACACGTGGTGATATTATCTTTATTAATTAAGGGGGATACCCGATATGGTGTCATAAGCATAAAAACACATAAAAAATGTCAAAATCGTGATAAAAATATAATTTATGCGGGTGATCAAAAAGCAAGGCCTTGTAATTTGAAAATTTGGCAGAACTCAAGCACTTTAGTTGCAAATTAAATAGCTAACGTCATTATCCACATACTTATCATAAAAATTGCACACCTAGAAGAAATGGTGTACCAAAGTTGACCAAATTTTACTGTTTCATATACAATACTACCGTCCAACGGAAAAACACCGTATGTAAATAGGCTTATAATATACACATACGGTGTTCTTTCGTTGAGACGAAAGAATATTATTTGCTAAAGGTGATAAAACAACACTCGGGAAGTTCTTGAAATTTTGAATAATGGGTATAACCACTGGGATAATTTACATACTCTGTAATGCAAAAAAAAAATTAATAGGGTTCGCAGACGATGTTATCATGGTTGTGACCGCAGTTAATGAGGAAATTCTCATGAATGTCGCAAATGCAGCAATCTCCAGAGTATCAAGGTGGATGAACAAAAATCGACTCCAGCTTGCTCCACATAAAACCGAGGCAGTTCTTTTAACAACTAGAAGGAAACGGCTACCAGTGCACTTTATGGTAGAAGGGAATATAATCACACCCGGTAAAGCCCTGAAATATCTTGGACTCTGGTTGGACACTAAGTTAACCTTTGCCGAGCATGTAAACCAGACAATCCAAAAAGCCGAAAGAACCGTTACAGCTCTATCCAACCTAATGCCGAAGGGTGGAGGACCTCGAGCATCCAAACGACGTGTATTAGCAAGCGTAGTACATTCTCAGCTACTCTATGGCGCGCCGGTCTGGCATACCATTCGTCAGAATAAAAGCTAATACAAAGGTTTATCAGAGTGCAGCGACTTATGTCGATCAGAGTATGTAGTTCATACAGAACCATATCGGCAGACGCTGTGGGAGTTATCGCGGGCATACCACCTATCGAACTTCAAATCGAAGAAAGACTGAATAAGCACATGGGTCTAGACAAACAAACAACTGGCTCACACCTAATGAACCAATGGCAGGAAAAATGGAGAAACGCAATACACGGAAGATGGACATACAGGCTAATACCAGATATTAACACCTGGCTAAATAGACCACATGGAGAAGTCGATTACTTCCTCACTCAGGCCTTGTCCGGACATGGTTGCTTTAAGAAATACTTGTTCACTAGAAGAAGATCAAATACACCTAATTGTCCATACTGTCAGCAAGAAGACGACGCAGAACATACACTCTTTATATGTCCACATTGGGAGGACACTCGTACGATGCACCAGCAAACAACAGGACACATATTTACGGAAGAAAGTATGATGAGAGGACTTATGGGATCGGAAGACTCATGGAACAACACCTATAACACAATTAAAACTATTTCACAGACCAAAGAGAGAGAGGAACATGACATGACATAGAAAATTGACAGCGATGCACATGCACTGAAGCAATGCGAGAGCGGATTTCGGTGTATGTAGCACGAAGTAACGTAGTGGCGACAGAGGAAGGGGTTTTAGCTGGCGGCAATTTTGCCAGAAACCGCACTCCCCAAGCGCTAGAACATCTCAGAACATCAAAGCTTGGGGATGTCTGACAAACAGATTTCCCAACCTCTTAAAAAAAAAAAAAAATCTCTCCTTGAAGAATTGCGTCCCACGCAAGAGAAATTGCAATCCTCAACTCAGGCCCGATTTTCGAATAAGGGAGTAGAAATTTCTGATAGAAAGGATGTAAGATTTTTCTTTCTATTTGCGTCTTTTATTACATTTAAAAGAAGGCAAATTAAAAAGAAAGAGAGGTTTTTCTCTTGGGGGAACTTTCTACTCTCTTTCTCTCAAAAATTCGGGCCCTGTTCTGAACTATGTGGTTGGTTAAACAATCTTTTAAGGTAAACTATTGTTTTTTGGGCTATTGGGCCGTCGTTGTTTATTTTCTTTTCTTGACGTTTCGACAGCACGAGTGGTTGGCATCCTCAGAAGATACTTACTAGTACTATATTTTGCCACCTACTTTTAACTATAATAGAAAAACATGTCCCGTAAAAAAGCTTTATACTTTTTCATCTATTATTTTTTGAGCATAAAAAAAAGAAACAAATGAACGCAAAAACTCAAGAAAAATAAAAGGTAAACTTTTTAAAATGAAACACCCTGTATTTTATGTCACCGTTAAAAAGGTCTTTTAAAAGCTTTACAAAAATAACACATTTGATATATGTATGTATTTAACTTTAATAGTTTTCGAAATATGACCACTTAACTCCGAAAATTGTAGATATAATTTCCATTATACCTACCTACGGCACTAAGCGGAGACTGTAAATTAGTCTAGATATGAAAATTATATTCAGATTTAAATTGCTATTTCCGAAACTATTAAAGATAGATATATCAAATGTGGTATTTTTGTTAGGCTTTTTAAAATATCATTTAAATGATGATGTATATATAATATACAGGGTGTCCTATTTAAAAAAGTTTACCTCCTCATGTTTTCTTGAGTTTTTGATGTTCATTTGTTTTTTTATGCTCAAAAGATAAAAGATAAAAAACTGAAACTTTCATACAGGACGTTTTCTTTATCCTTCTTGGTTATGGTTAAAAGTGTTTAAATGTTTAAAAGTTATTCTAGTTTACTATTAAATGAGTCTGTTGACTTTAGACACCGGAAATAATATTATCTTAGGGGTACACTTAAAAATACTAAAGGGTTTATTAGTCTTTTATGTAATATTACAAAAACAATAAAATGTATAAATGATAATATAAATAATTATAATCACCAACAACGGTGTCGGACAGAATCGCATGTTAAGACGTGTAAGCCCGGCTGCACACTTAAAATACATACATTTTTGAAATAGGTAAATATCGCAAATAAACAAACACCGCATAAGGCATAAAGCTTATATTTACTAGAAAATAAATAATTTTATACGTCATAATAATATCAATGTGCAGCACTTTCATAGCTTTAAAAAAACGATAATATTTTTTCTAAGATGGGATGACGCTCTATTTGGTATTTGTTACAGAATAATAAAGAAAACCTGACCTTGACATATGACACCAAACAGATAAATATTAACTATGCAATTTTCTCTAATGGTGTATGTAGAAAATATTTTAGCAGTTATTTTTGGTATATATCAAGTAAAAAATGGTCTTAATATTCATCATCATCTCAATCTGGGGTATTGATCACCCAAATAAAAAAATCGTTGGGCACTTAAAATTTCTCTTATTTACTCTGGATACGCTACGCCCAACGGTTTTATTATTTGACTGGTCAATATCTCAGATTGGTAGCTAAGACTTATCGATTTTTTTAGCCTTTAGAACAGTAAAACCGTTTAACATTTAAAAAATATATTTAATTTATTTTAAAGTTTTTAGTTTTGTTGCTACTTGATACTTCTCATTCTATTGAGTTTATTTAATGCCTCACTATTACTAACCAGAACAAACCAGCGATTTTATAAATAGGTAATTGTAGAAAATATGTTATTCGCCATTTTGTGGTGGCGGCCATCTTGGATTTTTTTCTAATGAGTTTATCGGAACCGAACAGGGTGTCTGGAAATTTTGTGATATTTGGCCAAAATAAGTTAGGGTTTTAAATGGTTGGTTTTGTTTTCAGGTATTTTGGGTAAATTTTGGTTGAGGGGTGAGGTGCTGTTTATGTTTCTTATTAATTATAGAGTTTATTGAGGGTGGAGGATAACCATTGTTTTGAGCGATGTTTTTATAGTGTTTAATTCTTTTTCTAAATTTTCTTTGGAAAGTGGAATGGAAAATGCGCGATGTATCATTGATCTGTATGCTGACATTTTGTGGGTAATTGGATGTAAAGAGTCATTAGGTATTGTAATATCAGTAAAAGTTGGTTTTCTATAGATATCAAAATTTATGGTTCCGTAGTTAGTTTTTGTTATTTTAAGATCCTAAAAAGTTAATGGAGTTTTGTTATAGGTTAGGGAAAACAACATCAAATTTCGCAAACCATTTTCTGGAAACCGGACACAAATTTCCAGAAATCAATACCCTAAAAATATTACATGTAGAACAAAAAGGGCGAAAACTAGATACATTAGAAAATATTGAAATCTATAAACATAAAAAACAGAATGTACATCTGCTTAACACACAGATTGACCTAGGAAATCTACCCCTTGTAAAACTTTTATAAAATATAGCAATAAAATCTTTAAATTTCACAACTGTACCATATTGATTTTAAAACCTTTTTTAAAAAATATGTTTTTTATTAGGTATTACTGTTTATATATAAGTAACATAATTTTAGTTTGTCAGTACGTTTGAAAATGTAGTTGTACTACGAAACAGCTGTCACGGCTAAATATTCAATTAAAGTGACTATGAACAAAGTATATTTTTTGTTTTATTTTATTAATTTAAAATGTACGGTCACAAAGTAACGGACGAAACCATAAATTCTTTAAAGATAGCAAGTATAGCAGAACAGTCCAAATTATACTTCAAACTAAGACTTCAACAACGAATAGCAGTACAAAACGCATGGTTTAACCAACAATGTTTAAAAAACAGTGTTTTTCCAAAGTACATACACATAAAGTGCGGTTCAACAACAAGATCCGGAAAAAAGGCAGTCCTCACAGCGAAAACCACATGGCTAAAAGAAGAATCCCGCAAATGGTTCCGGACAAGAGACATTCTACTCCTTCATATAAAGGTATTACACTCAGAACTTACTTATAAACTCCATCCAATAGAATTTGATATCCTTGATGATAATGTTAGATCCAAAATAAGCCTAATTATTCATAAAAAATATTTAACTCAATCAAAAAAGCTAAACAACTTAATCATAAAAAGGAAAACCCCGAAAAATACACAAACACAAACAATTCTATAAAATTTTTTAACAGAGTTATTAATTTATCAGATACACAATTTTCACATACTGAAACAAATTTACTAGAAAAAGGACCTAAATATAATCCCCCATAATTAATCCTAAAAACACAATAGAAACTATCATAACAGACGTGGAAACCTCTTTTAATAATAAAGATAATATACCAAAAGATCAAATTTCAAGTATAATTAAGAATTTTAAAACTTCTCCACCTAACCTTCAACCGCCTGAGAAGAAAACAATTATGTCCATCCAAAAGAAAATAAAAGAAAATGATCTAGCTGTCACTAGAGCCGATAAGGGCAACTCCATAGTTATATTAAATAAAAATCTCTACCAAGAAAAAATGGATGATTTTCTAAATAAAGAAAAACCCTCCCTCTTAAATAAAGATCCAACCGAAAAATACAAGTAGAACTAAAAATACCCTAAAAACACCGACCTTTTTTCTGATAGGGAAAACTATTTTCTAATTAACAAAAACCCATCCCCACCAATTTTATACGGCTTAGTAAAAATCCATAAAGAAAATGCTCCTATAAGGCCAGTAGTGTCATACTCAAATACACCATTAAGGGAAATATCAGTAAAATTAAACCGTATTTTAAAAGATGTCTTAAACTTTAAACCCAAATTTTCAGTTCAAAATTCAATAGACCTGACAAAAAGCTAAAAATCTCAGTCTACCAGAAAACGCAATTTTAGCATCCTTTGATGTTACTAACATGTTCTCAAATATACCAAAAGACGATTGTATCAAAATTATAACAGAAAAACTAAACAATAAAAACATTAACCCATCTCTTAAAGAGGACATTTTAAAACTTTTGAAATTATGTATGGACAAAAATTATTTTAAATATAATGGAAACTTTTATAAACAAACAGACGGACTAGCTATGGGTTCCCCTTTAAGCCCTTTAATGGCGGAGATATTTATGTCAAAACTAGAAGAATCATTTATAAACTCCAAACATTCAGATAATGTTATATTTTGGTACCGATATGTGGATGACATACTTGTCGGCTTTTCAGGAAACGAGATAGAGCTAAAAAATACTCTTAATTATATTAACTCTATACACCCTAAGATTAAATTTACTTTGGAAATAGAACAACAAAACTCCATTAACTTTTTAGATCTTAAAATAACAAAAACTAACTACGGAACCATAAATTTTGATATCTATAGAAAACCAACTTTTACTGATATTACAATACCTAATGATTCTTTACATCCAATTACCCACAAAATGTCAGCATACAGATCAATGATACATCGCGCATTTTCCATTCCACTTTCCAAAGAAAATTTAGAAAAAGAATTAAACACTATAAAAACATCGCTCAAAACAATGGTTATCCTCCACCCTTAATAAACTCTATAATTAATAAGAAACGTAAACAACTCACCCTCAACCAAATTTACCCAAAAATACCTGAAAAACAAAACCAACCATTTAAAACCCTAACTTATTTTGGCCAAATATCACAAAAAATTTCGAACACCCTGTCTAAACAAAACCAGAAAATAGCACATAAACCATCAAATCGATTATCAAACATGATATTTAATGTGAAAGATAAACAAAATAAATTTAAAAAATCAGGAGTTTATAAGCTTACTTGTGAAGAGTGTAATAGCTGTTACATTGGACAAACGGGAAGAAATTTCGAAACTAGGTTTAAAGAACATAACTCATGTTATAGGTTAGGGAAAACAACATCAAATTTCGCAAACCATTTTCTGGAAACCGGACACAAATTTCCAGAAATCAATACCCTAAAAATATTACATGTAGAACAAAAAGGGCGAAAACTAGATACATTAGAAAATATTGAAATCTATAAACATAAAAAACAGAATGTACATCTGCTTAACACACAGATTGACCTAGGAAATCTACCCCTTGTAAAACTTTTATAAAATATAGCAATAAAATCTTTAAATTTCACAACTGTACCATATTGATTTTAAAACCTTTTTAAAAAATATGTTTTTTATTAGGTATTACTGTTTATATATAAGTAACATAATTTTAGTTTGTCAGTACGTTTGAAAATGTAGTTGTACTACGAAACAGCTGTCACGGCTAAATATTCAATTAAAGTGACTATGAACAAAGTATATTTTTTGTTTTGTTTTATTAATCACAAAAATTAGTTTGTTAGTAATGACTTGGAAAAATGGTCTAGGGATCCATAACTATTTATTTTTGGAGATTGTACTGGGTGGGCAATTAAGCGAGTACCGCGGCTGTATCTCGGGAACTATTTATCGTACGGCTTTCGAAAGAAAAATCTTTAGTAAATATGCCCAAAAGAAATTGCTGGAAATTATTTTTAAGATTCTAAGTCGACCGTTAAAGGGCGTAAAGGTAGCCTCAAAATTAAAAAACGATTTTTCTTAAAAATGTTTCCTAATAACTTATGTCACATATAAGTTTATTAGAATTTTGAAAAAATAGGGAAACTTTTTGTATAAAGCATTTTTCTCTATATTGCGAAATAGGGAGTGGGGGAGGAACGAATATTGATTGGAAAAAAATTTAACAACTTCCGTGTTACTTAACCGATTTTAATATTCTTTCGTAAGTTTCAGGGTTAATTAACTTCTATTTGTCCAAGCGCGAAATCACTCTGTCCCAGGTAAAAAACAGAAAATATATACAAATTCAAGTGTCTCTTTTACTATTTTTATTTATAGTATATCCTTAACTAATCAAACTTACAAATTGGTAATATTTCTTCAATATATACCTCTTTTATTAGTTCTTGAAGTGATTCAAAGTGACGTGTTTTAATATATTATCAATAACTTCATATTACTAAAAACGCTTCTATTTAAATAACTGTAATTTTAAATATGTACTATGTTGTTTTAAACTGTTTAGTTTGGCTTTTTTTTAATAAAAATTTGGTCCCAGAAAAAGTCCGTCGCACCGTATGTCCGTCGGACAACCACAATATTTTTTAAATCAAAATATAAATGGCGTAGTGTGTACATTGTCAATAAGTCGGTATTCTTGGTAAATGATTACGACCATTCGTTATGTTTTTTCTATGATCACTACGGCCTTAGTCGACCAAATTTTTGAAAAAAGGGTGGTTGGCTTTAATTATGGACAAGTTAGTTAGCTCTGTTGGTAGTGATCCTGCTTTTTGATCCTGGTTGTTTTGAGTTCGAATTTTGTGTACATGAGACGTACCTAATGTAGATTTTTCCGGTTTCATTTTTGAAAATAATTAAGTGCTCTGCTCATGTAGCCATGCAGATTACAATTAATGAAGTTAGCCATTATCTAAAATAAATAAATCATAAAAATGAGAAATTTTAAAACTAGGACAAAATAGTTATTTTTGTACCAAAAGCGTAAAAAGTACTTTTACGCCCGCGGCTAAAAGTTGTTGCCCGAGGTCTGCGAGGGCAACAATCAGCTGTGGGCGTAAAAGTGCTTTACGCCAGAGGTGCAAACAATATTTTTTGTACGACTGAAATTAATATACAAGCATTCTCTGTAGTTAGAAGAAAATTTCCCAGCTTTTAATGTTTCAAATTGTAATCAGTATATCATATGTTTCTAATTAAATAAATTGTTGTTTTACCAAAAAAATAGGGCATTATTTAATTTTATTATTGTTTCATAAATTTATAAATGCGGGTGTTTTTGATACTTTTTGCCCTCGAGAGTAAAAGTAATATTTTACGCCCTCATTTATAAATGCGGGCGTTTTTGATACTTTTTACCCTAGGGCGTAAAAGTGCAATTTTACGCGCTCAAATGGGAGCGTTAAATTGTATTTTACGCGCAGTCGTACAAAAAGTGTTATTTGACCCTTGAATACTCTGTTATGAATGTATTTACAGCCTAAAAAGAAATGTATTTAAATCCAGCACCGAAAAATAAAGCCATTGGGACATTTGTCTTAATGTTATAACAAAAAGTACAAATGAAGATTGTACTTTAAAACTAGGACCCTCAAATTACAATCAGTAAGTTAAAACTTTATTATGTTATAATTTTTTTAGATATTTTTTATTTTTTTATATTTAAACATTACAGATTTTTATCTTATTATATACATCAATAATATTTTTCTGTTTAAGCCAATGTTTGCTGACATGGGCGTAGCCAGGTACAGGCTGGGGGTGGGGGCAGCTGCCTCCCCTTGTACTAAATTGTTTAGAATAGATCCAATAGACTACCTATATCCAATTTGGGATCGGATGTATGTGTCAAATTTGTTATATATATATTTTTTAATTTAGAAAAAAATGACACCCTGTAGTTTGAAAATCATCACGTTTAGGGTACAAGTTCATATAAGATTGGTTTCTAATATATTTTTAAATGGACAATCACACCCCAAAGTTTTTGGTAAAGCTTCTGGACAATCTGCATAAGCGATTGGGTATCATCCTAAATAAGAAAAAAATATATATAGGAGCCATTTTTTAAGTGATTTTTGGGCGAAAAGAAAAACAATTAAGAATGAGAAAAATTTGTTAATATTTTTTTATGATGGTACTATACAGCACATTAAGTTTGTAGAGTATGACTTTTCTTATCTAAATATATTTTATATCCATAAAAACATCCTTCTTTTACTATGAGATGCTCTGACACTGCTTTCGAATGTAATGAAACGGAAAAAGCTTAGATTTTAACAATGAATTGTTATTCTAACATTTCCGTTCCTAAAAACAACTTTGGCAGACCAAATTTCTTTATTTACAAATAAAACAGATTTTATAAACTTTCTTTGTTAATTAATGTTATTTTACACACCAAGGCAAGTGAGTAAGAAAAAACAAATAATATTTTTTTGTTTATGTTACGCCTCTGCTTAGCTATTTTCTGCATACATACGTGTTAATGCCATTGCCTTACTTGCTAATTTGTCAAACAATAAGTCTTTTGTCTGTTTAAGATTAATCAAAGGTTAAAAGAGTTTAACATTCTACCTGATTATCTTAATTATTATAATAAATAATATTATTCATAATACATTTATTTTTATAGTTTGGCATGTTTACATATTTTATACAACCGATGACAGCAAAATTGAAAAATTGTTGGATCCGATAATTAAAAAAAGCCATTATTAATGTGTTGATAGTTTTAAAATATAAATTTCCCTGGTTTTTATTAAAAGGTTTAAGAGTTGAACCAGATCTAATCGTTCGAAAGTTAAAATATATAGAAATACTTATTTTCTTTTGCTTTTAGCAACCAAGTTAAATAGTTGTATTTTAATTGTAATATTAAAATTTTATACATATTATAAAGCTTTATATGAAAATAAAAAAATTAAATTTTCAGGACATTAATTGTTTATATATTAAACTAAAAATAAAGACACGACGTCGACCTTAGCCCAATATCGCATAAAATTTTAGCCTTGCTAAAAATATAAAATTTAACTGCCAACTGTCAAAATAGATATGAAGCTTTTAATTTTAAACAGGTAGTAGTATTTAGAAAAGAGAAAGTTGGACAAGAGAACTAAACAGTTAAGATCCTTACAGAAGTAGGGTTAGCACATAGAAAAGAGCTTTCCCGGTCGCAAAGCAACCTAGCCCGTAAAGAAAACATTGTAAAACGTCCAAGACATGGCAGAAATAATGTTGCGAATTATAGCGGCTTAATAACACAGCATAATTATTAATATGTTTTTCAGCATTTATAAACGTCTATTAAAAAAATAAAAACAGTATTTTTATAAAGAACCTGCAATTATAAAACTATAAACAATTCTACACATTTTTTTATCCTTTGCTTTTGTGCTGGGCCCTTTTACCTTTAACACATCTTACAAAACGTACTTTTTTAACCTGTTTTTATATATAGAGACTGAAAAGTTTTAAAGACCAAAAAAAAATTCTTCACCTTAAAAGGGACTTTTTATACATATTTTAATCTATTCACATACCACGGGTAGTTCATTGAAAAGCCACAGACGTGCAAAAACTTGATCTTTACCTAATAAAACGTACTTAATAATACATTTTCTGTAACGCGTGTATTTCATCCAAAATCCAATGGGGTGCAACTGCACCCTATTGCACTCCCCTTTGGCGCGGCATTACATTTGAATCATTTTTTTCAAACACCTGCTAAATGCACTTTATTAAATTTTCGGTAAACGACAAAAACCTTTCTACCTACCTTTAAAGTTAATAAAGATTTTGGCCACAAAAAAAAATAGGAATAGTACCTTAGAACTTATTAAAACAGATGTTATTTGTATTAAGACTGTCATAGTGATATTTTGTTTAAAAAAAAAATATATTTTTGCATTTTACTTGTTTCTGCAATAAAATAAAATTATACTTGGTGCTTCTAAAAGCTGCAGAAAAAAATGTTACCACAAATTCCAAAAGCTAAAATATGAAGATCTAACCCAACTAGGTATTTGTTCTAGTTTTAGTTTTTATAAATAATTGTGTTTGTAATGGGTGTATTGTCTTAATATTTGGCTAAAGGGGGATTCGGGAGGTAAAATATTCGAATTTGCTGATGCAACTCTATATGAAATTTTTAGATTGAAAATTTAATTCTTTGTTATATTTATTTATTTATTTAAACGTTTTTTATTGGTTTCCCAAATGGCCCTCGACCGAAGTCCTTCAGCCATGGTAAATTTTACAATTTTTGTTTAAATTACAATAATTATTTGCTAAACTTATAACATATATACAAAATATAATTCTGTTTGACACAAAAAAAAATTCTATGTTAAGGTAACGCTTAGACTAAAATTATTTAACAGTAATTAAAAATATCAAAATATAAGGAACTAATTAACATTATGCAGATTGACAATTTTTTCAAATATAGTTTCTATAGGGAGTCTATATCTTGTAGGCCTGTTTCCCCTAGTTCTGCAAAGTGGTTCCATTTTTTCAATATTGTGTGTTTTCTTTGCAAATTTTGTGTTAAATAATTTTATTCTGTCATGTATTGGTTGTATGTGTGTTTTTTGATACAGAAGCTCATTACTTGGATTGTGTAAATTATTCTGTGGGTGTCTCATTTTGGTTATGGTTCGTATAGAGGAAGTTTCTGCAGGTGGTAGAGGAGCTTTCCTCGCCTGAGGAGGTACCACCCCACCACCTTTTAAAGAACCCGTGAAGTCTTAATGGACGTTTCGGGTTCTGGGTGTGTGAGTCAGTTTTCCTTCTTCCTTCTTTCTCTTTTCTTTTTTTCCTTTTAACCCCCAACTATGTACAAATGATGGCGGCACACCCGGAAGTAAAATGTTCCGGAGGTAAAATACCCCTCCATTCGGATCTCCGGGCGAGGGGTGCATCCGGGAGGCCTTCATCGAGAAGTCTAATTTCTTTTGCAAACATATGTGGGCTTAACACCAATATAAACTCCGTTCACCATCACCTTCAGTCATTTAAGCCCCACATACTGTTTCTAACGGAAACACAAATAAGTTCTAGATCTTCAACCAGCCACCTTCTCTTTCCAGGCTACGAACTTATTTCGTCTTTTCGCTCTCATGGTGGTGTATGTGCTGACGTCCGCAACGATCTGGCTTGTGCTCGAGTTTCCAATCTTGAATCGGGTAGGCCCGATATCCTTTGGCTCAAACTTTCCCTCAGGTCTTCAACTAAATTTATCTGCTGTTTGTACCGGTCCCCATCTAATAATTCCTATGTAGAATTCTTTGACTTTCTTTCAACAAAGATCGATAGCATAATTTCTCAGTTTCCATCGGCTGAAATAATCGTGCTTGGCGACTTCAATGTCCATAATAAGGATTGGCTGGGCTCTTCAAAAACTGACCCCCAAGGCAGAGCAGCCGAAATCTTCGCAGTCAGTAACTCTCTTACCAACCTTATTATGGAACCCACCTACTTTCCTAGAGTCCCAAATCATAGTTCAAATCCCCTCGATCTCTTTCTTACTACCAACCCCGAACTCTATCAAACATCTGTCACAGCTCCCCTAGGTCGCTCAGATCATGGCTTAGTTACTATATCTTACCCTGCACATCCCGAGGTAAATGAATACATGCCACCACGCACCGTATGGCATTACAACTCAGCCGACTGGGATGGCCTGAGGGACTTCTTCGCCACGTACCCCTGGAATTCCATTTGCTTTTCTTGTGGTGATCCTTCTCAAATTTGCAATCAACTGACGGAATCAATTCAATTGGGCATTGAAACCTATATTCCACACACCATCAAGAACCCCAAACAATCCAATAACAAACCCTGGTTTTCCAAATCTTGTGATAAAGCTAGGATTTTAAAAGTTCAGGCTCACAAGAAGTTTCTACAGGATCCTAGTCCAGAAAACCGACAGGCCAGCATTGAAGCAAGAAACTACTACAATCAAACAATTTCTGAAGCCAAAGACTCCTTCGACAATCGTATTAAAAACAAAGTTCTTTCTTGCTCAAATGGCAGCAAATCTTTCTGGTCCTTTGCGAAAAACATAAGAAGGAATTTTTGTACCAGTTCTTTTCCGCCACTAGCTTTGGAAGATGAAATTGTTTCTACCGCTAAAGGAAAGGCAGAATTATTTGCCAAACAATTTGCTGCCAATTCAACCCTTGACCCTCCCGTAAATCATCCAATTCCAGCGGTTACCCCAGTTCCTCATAAAATGCCCGATATTATTTTTAAGGTAAAACACATTAAGCGTATCCTTTCTTCCCTTAACACCAAGAAATCGTCTGGGCTGGATGGCATACCAGCAATCGTTTTAAAAAATGTGCTTCAGAACTTGCACCAATCTTAACTCGGCTCTTTCGAATTTCTTACGACACAGGTATCTTTCCAGAAAGCTGGAAAGCTGCACGTGTTCAACCTATTCCCAAGAAAGGATCTAAATCTCTTCCATCTAACTATAGACCAATTTCAATTCTCTCAGTTCTTTGTAAAGTAATGGAAAAACTAATTAATTCACAAATTTTTAAGTACTTAGAAAAACACAAAATTTTGCATGACAGGCAGTATGGATTTCCCCACAAAAGATCTACAGCAGATCTTCTTTCCTTCGTATCACACTGCTGGAATAAGTCTCTTGAGTTTCTAGGTGAGTCCCAGATCGTTGCTCTTGATATATCCAAAGCTTTTGACCAGGTCTGGCATGCCGCACTTCTTAATAAACTTCCCTCCTATGGTCTTTCAACTAAACTCTGTACTTGGCTCTCTAGTTATCTATCTGATCGTCGTATATCAGTTATTGTGGACGGCCATTCTTCATGCTTTCACCAAGTAAATGCTGGAGTCCCTCAGGGCTCAGTTCTGGCACCAACATTGTTTCTTCTTCACATCAACGACCTTCTCTCGTCCACAACTAATTCCATTCATAGTTTCGCCGACGATAGTACCCTTCACTCCAGTTTTCAGGTTCCTAAACCCATTACTAAACCTGACTTGGAAAACAAACGCAGAGCGATGCAGATATCTCTTTCGCAGGATCTTAATTTAATATTGGATTGGGGCGCTAAAAATCTCGTCCATTTTAATGCATCCAAAACACAATCATGTTCCTTGTCGCGAAAAAAGTCATCAAATACTCATCCTCTACTTACGAGCGGCCAAGTTTTACAGAGCAAAGACACCTTTAATCTTGTGGGTGTCACATTTGAAAGTAACCTTAACTGGCATAAACACATTGTATCTATAGCCACGGCAGCTTCAAAAAGCTTGGATTTCTCTTTCGAGCCAAAAGTATTTTTCCCCTTCTAATTTATACACTTTATATGTGTCCCAAATCCGACCTCCCTTGGAATATTGTTCTCATATCTGGGGTATGGCGTCCCCCACAACCCTAAGCATTCTTGATTCTATTCAAAGAAGAGCTGTTCGTCTCATTAATGATCCTTCACTTACAGAAAGGCTTCCCTCTCTTGCTCATCGTCGGGCTGTGGGGGATTTATCGCTTTTTATAGGTACTTCCATGGCTTCTGCTCTGAAGAATTGTCCAGTATAGTTCCTCCACTTACGGTTCCCAACAGAGACACTCGTGGTTCCGCGCGTATGCATCCCTATACGGTCCAACTGGATAGGCCCCGAACTTCCCACTTTGTTCGTTCTTTTATCCCTAGAGTTTCTAGGTTGTGGAACCTGCTGCCCGCGGAGGTCTTTCCTTCCCCCCAAATCTTCAAGTATTTAAGACCCGTGTCAACAAACTCCCTCTTACCTCGCTTAAGACACCCACGGTACGTTAGTATTTAGGCTTTTAGCCTTCGTGGTTTGTCCAAAGATAAAAAAAAAAAAAAAACTGTTTTTGACT